>PVIU01002543.1:45474-168927 GCA_004026605.1 Ondatra zibethicus | reverse complement strand
AGGGATGGGGGTGGGCCTTGGACTTCCAACAGGGCAGGGCACCATGCCCTCTTTCAAGGAAGAAGGGGGAGGGAGGAGGGGTGGGGGGTAGTGGGAGGGGACCGGGAGAAGGGGAAGAAAGGAAAAAAAATTTTTTTTATTATCTTTAATTATGTTCTTGAATGGAAAAAATAAAACAAAACAATGTATGGAAAAAAAATAAGAAAGAAACTGGTTAGATTCTTCTCAAATACTCATTTTAGTTTCAATAAAATAACTGTTAAGTACCAGTACTTGTTTCATTATTAAATGAAACATTTATTAAATGGCAAGTTACAGTAATGAATACAGAGGCCATATGAGATGGTTATGTCTGCCATAGCAGATACTAGGTAGCTTGAACACCAAAAATACATTTCTTACAATTCTAGAGACCCAAAGTTCAAGATCAAGGTGCTAGCAGACCTGGCTTCTCTCAGGGCTCCCTCTGGATTGTGAGTAGCTGCTTTCTTGCTGAGCACTCCAATGATGTAATGAGCTATATACATTTTCCCAATGTCTCTTCTTATCAGTTCACCACCCTATTGAGCTAGGCTCTCGCCTATCTCTCCTTAAGGCTCACTCAGCTTTAAAGATCCTCTCTTCAAATACAGTCACAGTGAAGGCTAAGGCCTTACACGCAGAACAGAAGATGCTCCTGTGCTGGAGGATGAGCGGAGAGATGGATGCTCGGACGCTTGGACAGATGGGCAGAACAAGCCTGCATTCCTTGCTTGCCTGTGCTGTTGCTCATGCTGCTTATGCATATTCAGTCTTAGTGAGCAGATAACTCACTTCCTATGTTCTCCTAACCCTGGCGTCTTTTCACTTGCTCCCTAGATCTTCTTTCTCCTTGCTTTTCAGGATCAATTATATAGTCTGTAGAGCTCAATGTGTAAATATTTGTTCAGAATTATGAAGAATCTCTTGATGGTGACCACAAAGCTCAGAGCCTAGGGCAAGGTGTCTTCAGTGTGGGTCCTCCATGACCACTAGGTCACATGAGTATGAAGGCAGTCTTTTAAGCTTCCTTCCTCCCAGGTGTATAGACCCAGTTTTGCTCTAACACATCCTTCAACACAGTCCAACTCCTCCCCATCCGAACTTTTCTCTTTCATCTCTGTTCTAAATGCAACATGAATCCAGTATGTGAAAGGAAAAATACCTAGTTGGGGAATAATGTGCTGTGCAGTGAGACAGGAAAAGAAATGGAATCAAGAACAGAACACAGAAAAAATCTGGCAAGGAGAAAACAAAAACACTTGGTCAAGCTGCAGCAGGTGGCAAACACCCTGTGGCTTGGGACCCTGATTTTTATGGTACCATCACTAATCTTCCAATTAGCTTTGTTCATAAAAAGATCAGACACACAGGGAGAGGTGGTGCTTTGTAATAGCTAATTATCTTGACTTTTATTGTGGTCATGAATTTAATTCTTTTCCTACTGCCTGGGTGGTGGGGCTCATCTTTTATTCCAGATTCAGTGTGCTCACTTTTCTTAATGTGTACAAGAACTGAACTGGATGTGTTCCTAGTGTTTCTTTGTCCATTTCTCTCCATTGGCTAGATTTATATGTGAGGACTGGAAAAGAGCTCACTGCCGGAAAGTCTGGAATTTGACTCTTCTTAGTGCAAGGAGGACTTGAACAAAGCTTAGGCAAAACTCAAAAAAAAAAAAAAAGCAAACCATTGAGACAGACAGGAGTAAATTGTATGGAACCACATCTCATTGTACATGTCATTCTGTCAATGACTACCATATTTGACTGGCCGAAGGTACCATCCCACCCCCTACTTACCTTCAAGTGTTCCTTCAAACAGCATGTTACTGGATGTGATGCTTTCAAATTTTTAAAGCTTTCAGTGACCACATTTATATATTTATAGACTCTTTTTAGGGTGTTATGGCTACCTTCCTTGTCTTCTCTAACTTCCCAGCATTTTTTTTTAATGTAGTCTAGTTCTGACCTATTTTGCTGACATGGACTACCATGGAGACGCTTGGACTTCTACTTTAAAATATCCTCTCCCCAACTCAAACTACCATTTCTAAAACTAGGAAAGATTATTTATGTGCTCACTCATGTGTTTGATTGTTTGTTTGTTTGTTTGTTTGAGAAGCTGAAAGGCTAGACTGTGAGTGAGCTGAGGTGACATGGAGATTCAGGGATAACATCTTGGTGCCGTCTGTTTGTAAGCAAACTTTAGCTCTGAAATGGAGGAAACCTTTCATATTATTATCAACAATGGACCACGCCTCCTGTGGCTGATGGGATCCTAAGGCTACCTTTACAATAGATGGTCAAGGTGTTGGTTCTTTCCTCAACTGTCTGTGTTTGGGAGTTTGTTAGCAGGTCTGTTGTGGGATATTTGTTTACGCTGTGTGAAGATGTGTCCTTGTGATTGGTTTAACAAATGGAATGGCCAATAGCTAGGCAGAAGAGAATAGGTGGGACTTCCAGGAAGAAAAAGGAACTGGAGATTAACTAAGTGAGCAAGAAATACCAGAGAGACACTGAAGGTATCAGATTACAGAATGGAGAAGAAGTAAAGAACCACATGACAGAATGAAGATTTAAAAAACAGGTTAATTTAGGTTATAAGAGCTAGTTGGGAACAAGTCTAAGCTAAATGCCAAGCTTTTATAATTAATAATAAGTCTCCATGTCATTATTAGGGAGCTGGCAATCTCAAAGAATGTCTGAGAAAGTCCGGCTATACAAGTCCATTGGTCCCTCAGGAGCTGTGGGCTGTGTTTGTGTGTGTGTGTGTGTGTGTGTGTGTGTGTGTGTGTGTGTGTGTGTGTGTGTGAAAGTAAGTATGGTGTTCCCTTGATCAATTGATCCCCTTGGCCCTAATCAGGAAAACTCTAAGAATGACTTGTTCAGGGCTGTAGATACAACTAAGTAGGTAGAGTACTTGCCTCCCAAGCATAAAGCCTTGGCTTTAGTTCTCAGCATTGTATACACAACATGTGTGGGTGCATGCCTGTCATCCCAGCATTTGGGAGGTGGAGGCAGGAGGATCCGAAGTCCAAGGTTATCTTCCAGCTACATCGCAAATTCCAGGCCAGCCTGGGCTACGTGCTACGTGAGACTCTAATACCAAACTAAGCAAACAGACAAACAATAGTGTGAACCATTTTTGTGCAGTAGGAGAACATGTCCAGTAATGGTGTATGTGGATGAGTTTACGAAGTGGAAGTAGACCTGCAGCCAGACGCAGGCTCTTGCCTCCCATTCTCTCTTTCACCCTCTGTCCCTCTTTCATTTACTCACCTATTCCATATCAGTATGTGTAGTAGTAAGAGTGTGGGTTCTGCAAAAAGAATTCTGAATTTGAATTCTAACTATTCTGTGTCTTAATTTTATGTAAAAGTAGTACAAAACACCAATCTCTCCTTATAAGTTACCTTGAAGATCATCTGCATGGTTATATGTAAAGAGGTTTGTAGAAACTCATTAAACATCCCCAGAACAAGCTACCTTTGATGACTTATTGATGGCCAAGACTCAGATATGGTGACTTCTGTTCTTCTATGTTATTTTAGGCATAGAGTAATCTGTTAATTAGCTTTGATACACTTAATGTTACTTTACTGTTCTTGGGTCAGGTAGTGATTCCTGGTCTAGTCCCTGGTTGCTTAAGGGGATAGTTTTGGGGCTATATAGCAGAGACTAATATTGCCTAAAGGACAAACACTATCATACGCTGGTGTCTATTAATTCATAACTATCCCTAAATAGTAGCCATCTATCATTAGTAGTACTTGCAAAATGAGAGCCAACAAGGTAAAATAAAGAAGCTAGTCAACATCACTGAGAATCTGAGTCCAGGATCCACAATCAATTCATTGTAGTCTTACTCTCAGAAAGAGACCGAAAGAAGCTCAGTGAAAGGGAGGAATAGACAGGACAGAGCCACTACCCTTGCTTGTAAACCAGTAACCTGAGATCATCCTTTGTGTAAGATGGCAAAGTCTATGAAAGCTGGTGTTAAATCCTGATTTGGCCCCAAACCTTCAGAAGCAGAATTATTTGACTCATAAATCTTCACAGTCTTTGAATGAACTATAGCAATTATAGAGAAACTTGATACTACTTAGTCACATTTATAAAATTTCCATATATGCTCCTCTATATAGTCATCTATAAGCATTTGCTAAAACTCCCTAAATATACATACATGCATTTGTATGAGCACATTTTTAGGAATGGATATATTAAGATCTTATGCATTCATCAATAGAAATGCTGTAGGCTGTGCGCTGTATCGGTGTATATAGGATTTGGAATTATTAAATTCAAGTATCATAAGAAGGTCAGATTTAAAAATTCTAATTCATTGATTCAAATGTCAGTAGAGATGAAAAAATAATCTTGAGTCATAGGTTTACAGTCTCTGCCTTTCTAGTTCAGGTTTTCCCATTGGCTCTGATAGGAATAAAAAGTAATCACCAACTTCTTATAGGGTAACACATTTCTCTTTTTCTCCCTGGATCCCTACCCATCTTTCTTTCCCCTGTGTCTAAAAAGAGAAATCTCATTCTAATTCTTGTTCCTAACACTCCTTATCCCCACTAACAAAAAAAATGTCTGCTACTTCTCAAGTCTACTTTGTTACAAATATGAATCTCAGCACGCTGACAACCAAATACTGAAGGCCCTTTGCAGTGTCTCTGGTTCCAAACAGAGGACTCTGACCCTTGCAGTACAAACAAGCTATCCCCCAGCATCACAGGGCTCTGATGACAAGAAAAAAAATCCATAGTCAGTAAAGTGTTGCTTTTTTTAACGCTTCATTTTAATCATTAAGATTCCTGCTTAAGAGGATCCAGATTAATGTGTTCCAAAAGTATTTGACTGCCACTCATGCTCAAATGGCATTTGGTGGGGAAGGCAGAAGCAACATACTTAAATCTTGAATCTACCCTTGAGAATATTAAAATACAGAAGCAGAAGTAAGAGCTATCCACAAATTACAGTTTGAGAGAGAAAATACCAAGGAGAAACAAATATTTTTTGGTCATGGCATATATTTGAAACTAAAATTTTTCATGGAGTGTTGAAAAGATTTGAGATAACCCTTCAGGACGTTCAGTAATTACAACGGCAGCACTGAAAGATGTGCCCGGCATGCAGGGAATCACACAGGACTTGGTAGACTTTCCTGGCCAACATTCAGCTCTGACTGTTTGGCCAGTGCATTCTACTATCTCGATATCCTCCTTTGAGATGCTCATGGGCCATGTCATCCAAGGTTCCGGTAAAGAGTCAACTTTTCTTCTACACTTTGACTTTCCTGTGCTCCTTTTAATTCTCTTCTACTACCAGGTTGGTTGTTTATTTTTATTTTTCTGAGACAGGATCTTTTTGACCCAGGCTGACCTAAAACTTGTAAAAATTCCTCTCTCTCAAGTTCCCAGGTGCAAGGATCAAAGGTGTGAGCCACCAACCTGTTCCTTCCTTCCCAATTTTTCTACCTAGATGTCTTAAGTTTTGCCCCGTGTGACAGGAAGCACTTAGTTCATCATTTCACCAATGCACAGCACTGTAAGAGCACTGATCCTGAACTGTAAAGACAGCGGTCACTGTCATTCATGTTTGTACTGGGTAGGACTCTTGTGTTGGATGGCAATAGAAAGAACAAATATTTCACTCTGCCTAAAAATAAGGGGTTCCTGGGGTGAAGGAAGTATGATATTAAAATGGAAAAGTGATTAACAATAAGTATGAAGCCTAACCCCCAAGCAGATTTCATTTAAAGGGAAAATCACTAGGTCGTGTTGGAGAAGCTACAAATAGCTTCAGACATGACCGGACAGAGAGGTCATGTGATCACGACGATGCAGTCATTTTGCACTCCAGCTTCCTTTCCTTCCCTCCCTCTTCCTGAGACTGGCTTTGATTTCAAATGCTGCATTTCTCCCTATAAGCCCTGTGCCTGCGAACTCCTAGTGTCTACAGTAGAAGATAGCACAGAGCTTCTAGCTTTTATTTATAGTGGTTGAACAGAGGCCCTGCCCAAAACCCATCCTCTGGAATCGACTACCTAGCCCGGAAGATAAAGCTAAATAAATGCTGCTTACTCAGGCCTCAGTAACATGCATCAAGAATTGGAGCCAGGAACACCCAAGCTTCAGGAAGTAAGAAGAGAGGTTCTCAACAAGAAACCCCAAAATAGAAAAGATGGAGACTGGGAGACCAGCCTATACTCTCCAAAATCCATCTAATGAAATTTACGTTGTCCCTGTGCAATGTACGCTGTCACCAGCTTGTGCAGCAAAGCAGCTAAGAGCTATCAACTCACTAATGGCTTTTAGTGTTGATTGAGAGGGGTGGATGATGTAAATCTAGACAGGCTGGCTGTGTAGTAGGTAGTAGTAAGGGTTCACACAAGTGCCACCGACTTTAACAGTATGGATGTTTAAGTCTGGATGATAAACCGATTTTTCAAAGATCTTGCATGGCTTTTGCTAGGTGCCAAAGAAACTTGTGAGTTTCAAAATCTGTTAATTGCTTATTCATGTTCCTATACAAATGCCTTGTGGGTACCTAGGTCACAGACATGGAAAAGGCAGAAGCCACATGGCCATCAAAGGAAGTTTGGGTTGGACTGGAGGCCCATGCATATCTACCTGGGGTGCTGTTTGAATTGCCCCATCTGTTTCTGGATGAAAGGGGACAGTGACTGAACTTTGCCATAAAGTCTTAGTTCTTTTCATTCTGGCCTTAAAAAAAGTCAACCAAGGCCAGAAATTAGCAACTTTTAGTAAAAATAAAATTTTGATGAAAAATAAGGGAAAATTAACTTAAATTATATTCTTTTACTTGATGGGGTCTTTAGAGGGTTAATTGTTCTGTTTCATTAAAAGTGGGTGTTGGTAAGAACATATCTAATTCATAGGCAAAAAATAACATGGAAATGATTTTAAAATTCCCTGACCTTCCCTGGAAGGACCATTCATCCTGATATTTTGGGGGGATAAACAACATTTCAAGGATGGATGTTCTAGTAAATGGCTACAATCCAAGCACTGGGTATATAAAAGCAGATGGATTGCCACAAGGCAAGCCTGGTCTACATAAAAAAGTTATAGGCCATTTGGGGTTACAGTGTGAAAGCCTATCTCCAAACTCTAAATTTTTTTTCCTTCTTTTCTTCTTTCTTTTCTCTCTCTCTTTTCCTTCCTTCCTTCCATCTATCTATCTATCTGTTTATGTATGCTTACCGACATATCTACCTACCTACCTATCTATTGCCCAGAACATTCAGAAGGCCATAGACAATGAGTAACTAGTTGTCTCTGCTTCCAGAATTTACAGAGGAGCTCAGCATTGGTCCCTGTGCTGAATTGAAGGAGAGTCTCAGAAGCTATAAAGAAAAAAATTGGGAACTTTTTTTGCCACATTTAAAAACTCATATATTTCTCTTTTAAACTTCATCAGTATCATTTCTAGTAAAGAATATAATTATTTTAATAGAGGAGGACCCTGAAACTTAAGGGCAAGTACATGCCTTAGATCAACAAGTCTGACAACAGCAAGGACTGAACGAAGCTCGGTCTGTCTGATTTATGTCTAGTGTTCTTTCCCATCATACTGCAGCTGTGGTATAATAACTGTCCAGGTCCCATCCTTCTCCCCAGAACCCATATATCTCAGTTGTGCTGTTTATTTCTGTTTTCATTCTAAACTACACTTCTATTCAAAAACATCTCAACAATAGTCTCATTCTATCCTTATGCCATCCTGTATATAGTTAGAAACCATTCTGAAAACTGATGTGTAGGGAAAGCTAAGTGTTAACCTACTCAGTGGAGCAGATTTTAATGTAGGATTTGGGCTTACAGAATAATACTTAAAAGTAGTTTAGGTGAGCCTTTTAGTATGTGTCTGCAATCCCAAGCTCAGGCAGGAGGATCAGGAATTTAAGGTGATGATCAGCTATACAGAGAGTTTCTAGACAGTCCAGGCTAGCTGGGCGATAGTGGCGCATGCCTTTAATCCTACCACTCGGGAGGCAGAGGCAGGCGGATCTCTGTGAGTTGGAGGCCAGCCTGGTCTACAAGAGCTAGTTCCAGTACAGGCTCCAAAGCTACAGAGAAACCCTATCTTGAAAAACCAAAAAAAAAAAAGACAGTCTAGTCTACACGAGGCTCAATCTATTTCAAAATACCAAAATAAGTAAATAAATAAATAATAAATGATGAATAAATGTACAACCTCAAACAAGTACATGGCCAGCACAAAAGGAATCCCAAAGTTTGTCGGTACCTCTAGTATGCCAGACCTGGCCAAGCATAAAGGAAAACTGTTCTTTCCTTCCCAGGGAGGTGTGTGGCCACAGGAGAAAATCCAAAACTTGACTTCTGCCTGTTCCTCCTTAAGAACTCTTGTCATCTTAGTCCCTAGAAGGGGTAGAAATGCCTATGGCCATCACCATGATAATGGGCATGTGTCATGAGAAAGATGTGCACCATGAGAAAGGCCATCACCATGAGAAAGGCCATCACCATGAGAAAGGCCATCACCATGAGAAAAGCCATCACCAGCAGAAAGGATGTGTGCAATGAGAAAGGCCATCACCAGGAGAAAGGCCATCACCATGAGAAAAGCCATCACCAGGAGAAAGGATGTGTGCAATGAGAAAGGCCATCTAGGAAATATCTTAACTATATACTTTCTCAAGAAAGATAGACTCTGATGTATGTACTTTTGTGGTATAGCATGTAGCAACTTGGAAATAGAACAAATACTTAAAATATTTGGTGATACTGAATTATTGATTCAGTTGGATAACTGACTCCAAGTCATTGTATTATTGTGTCAATCCTACATTTGCAAGTTTTACTCTTATTTTTTGAAATGATGATTTTGAAATAATTTTTTGAAATGATGGTCATTCTGTGCCAGCTCCTATGCTATGTACTTCACAATGCCTGTAGTTGTAAACCTTTGGGATACTACAGCCTCAGGAGAAGACTGCTGAGCAAAATAGGTGTAGACTGGGTGAGTTATATAAAGGATGCTAAATTTGGGGCTTTCAGAACATCTTTCCCGAGCAAAGGGGGCTTAATCTTCAAGATGAGTGGGATTTAATGAGCTGGAGAGAGCAGGGAGGGGATCCACGAATGTGGGAAGGGATTGATGCTAGGAAACAAATACTGCTTGAGAAGCAAAACAAAAGTAGAGTAAGAGCTAAAGGGTAATCAAGGCTATGGTCTAGGAGGACTTTGATGTCACCAGTAAGATCTTAGGCTCTGGAGCTGGGGGATGTGACTGGTAACGTGGTTGCTATGCAAGGATGAAGACTTGATTGCAAACACTAAGGTAAAGAGCCAGGCTTGGCATTGTGTGCCTGGAATTCCAGCACCAGAGAGGCTAAGATGGGAAGGCCTTTCAGAGCTTGCTGCCCAGTAGGTGTAGACACATTGTTGAGTTCTGGGTTCAGTGAGACCCTTTCTCAAAACTCAAAGTGGAGAAGTAAGTTGAAAGACACTTCACAATCTGTGGCCTGCACACACACATGCACACACACATACCCCTCCATAAACACACATGTACACACAAAGCATATATATACACACACCTCATATCATACAGACATTCCACACATACCACAGCATATACACCCATCAATCACACAATATCACACACATACCACACACACACCTACAGATACCACCATAAACACACATATACACACAACCACACCACACAGACACACACATAGCACACCATATACACACACCACATCATAAGACACATATACCACATGCTATACACACATACACCACATCATGCACATACCCCACAACACCATAGACACACACACATACATACCACATCATATGCAGAAACATACCACACCTCACACACACACCATACCATACACACACATATTCTCCACATCACACAGACATACACAATACCACAGCATACACACATACACCACATCATACACACATGTATTATATCATACCCACACCATACACACACACTATATACATATATCACACATACACACATGCCACACACACACCTATACACCATAAACACACCACCATAAACACACATACACAGACAACCATACCACACAGATACACACACACACCATGCCACACGCATACCACCACACCATTTCACCAGGCACACATACCACATACCATATACATACACCACACACACCACATCATGTATACACACAGCATACCACACAGATACATACACACACATACTACACCAAACACATACACTACACCATACACACAAACACATATACACACACACCACACACTACAACACACATACACCATACCATATACACACACCACACAGATGTATGCATACCCTACACATACACAAACACACACCACACACAAACACACATGAACACAAATATTTCTGGCTTATTCCTTAGGGGTATTTGAAAAGCTTTGTGAGTGCCTCAATGGCACGCAGGCAACCAAGAGTGGGAAGGAGGAGGCTATTGAGCCACTTACAAGCCAAGCAAGAGTGTTATCCACCAGCAAACAGGAATTTCACAAGTAAGCAACATATACATGTATTCAGGCAATCACTGGGCATTCTGTAGCATTCTTTCCAGAAATATTTATAATTAAAAGAGGAATAAAAAAAATCCTCGGGAACATCCAGCAAGGTCTGATGCTGGCAGGTAGATAGGGGGAATTAAATGATTAGTCAGCGTATGAATGCCAAGTACCTTCTAAGTGACCATGAATATTCAGGTAAATGTGTCTGGCTAGACGATTACTGAAACAGCAGGCACCCAGTGGACAAAATGTACTCAAGTAAATCTTTAATTAACAGACAACATGGTATTGACTGATGCCCTGTTAGGTTCTAAGCCTGGGTGTACAGATGGCCAACCATATCCAAGCAAGAGATTAAACATTCAGTAACCATCTGGCTAGGGTTCGCCATTACACCAGAAGCCCTCATCACTGGAAACATCTGGAATATTGAGCTAATCTTCTTTTTTTGTGGAAATAATACTGCTGCAAGCCTAGTCATGGAGAGTGGGAGGGGTTGCAACTACCTACTAGGTAACTACTAGGTAACTCTACCCAGAAACATGGGTAGAGTTCCTCCTAGGCTTGACGTTTCTGTACACAAGAAACTAGTTTTTCCATTTTATTTCATAAGAAAAAAGACGACGTTGGAGCGTTATTCTAAATGACAGAAGTCTCTTTATTGTCATTCTAAAGTCCGTTCGCTTGTCTATTTTTTAACTTATTCTTTGACAAGTTCATGCTTGTTGTGGTGTAACAGTTTCCTCCGACACTGAAACATTCCATCCTTTAGGGAAGGTCCTTGAATAGGAAGGTAAACAACTCAAAATAGCTTCAGTAAGTCCTTGGAACTAACCAGATTCAGTAGGCCCTTACCTGCTGTAGTAAAAAAAAAAGCCCAGAGTCACCCTCAGACAAGCCATGCTATGACAAAGCCTCTCAGACCAGACCAATTGCCTGGAAGAAGCAGAAACCAGCCAAACTCTTGGGGAGAGTCTTAGATCACCTGATCATCCTCCAACCTGGACATCCTCCAACCTGTTGAGCATCATGCAGGCTATACAGTGTGCCCCAGGTTTCCCAGCTTTTGTGAATTGTCACTCACCTGTGTTGGGGTGGGCTTTGGTGATATGGCTGTCTATGAGTCACTTTTGTTCTTTTAAGTAATCCCTCACCATAAAACTCAACAGTTCACCAAGTGGAACTTTGGTCTGTCACGGATGCCCTCTCTGGTGTGAGTGGATGTATGTAGAGCATCTCCACAAGGGTGAGTGAATATGAGTCTAGCATCTCTGCAGGGGTGAGTGGATATGTGTCTGGCATCTCCGCAGGGGTGAGTGGATATGTGTCTAGCATCTCCGCAGGGGTGAGTGGATATGTGTAGAGCATCTCTGCAGGGGTGAGTGGATAGGTGTAGAGCATCTCCTCAGAGATGAGTATATATGTGTGCAGCATCTCTGCAGGGGTGAGTGGATATGTGTAGAGCATCTCCTCAGGGATGAGTGGATATGTGTAGAGCATCTTCGCAGGGGTGAGTGGATATGTGTACAGCATCTTCGCAGGGGTGAGTGGATATGTGTCTAGCATCTCCGCACAGGTGAGTGGATGTGTGTTGAGCATTTCTGCAGGAAATGACTTGTCACATACACATGTAAATAATACATTCTGGACACACTTATCCCCCCAATCTCTCTGAGGCTCTGAGGATCACACTCAGGGCCTTGATATGGGGTGCCCTACTGTATGCTGTGAATATGTCTTATTACTATTGGCTAATAAAGAAGCTGATTTGGTCAAAAGCCAGGCAGAATATAGCTAGGCGGGAAATCCAAGCCGAGAGACGGGGGAAAGAAGGTGGAGTCAGAGAGACGCCAGCAGCAGCTGGAGAGGCAAAATGTGAGATAACAAATGGGTGAATAAGATACAAGAGTTAGTTAATAATAGGCCAAACAGTTTGTAATTAATATTAAACCTCAGAGTGGATATTTGGGAACTGGTGGCCTAGAGAGAAACTTCCAGCTAAGGTGCCTTATGCATGTTAAACAAGCACTTTGCCATTACGTTATTTCCCAACCCCATTAAGTACATTAAAATTCTGGTGTCTTTAAACGTGTTCAGCAAAACCATCATCTTGCAATGTGAAATGCCAATGATTAACAAAAGTCTCTCACTTTGTACCGAAGTATGGAGGTCAGAAACATCCCTGATGATGGCCGGGACTTCCATGGCACGTGAGAGTTGGCTTAAGATTTTGTGAGCTAGTGCCTCCTGCCTGGCCCCTTCCAATTTGAAAACAAAATTGCAACTAGAATTTTAAGAATAGCTAAGGTTTGCTTGCAAATATTTTATCAGCACTGCAAGCTAAATTGGGCTGGATGGGGTGGGGGGCATCAAAGACGGCAGTACATAGCAAAGCCTCAGAGCGCCAGGCTCTGCCTCTGTCTACATGAGCGTTGCACCTATAGGGTACAGCCTTTGGCTTTTTAAAGTACATTGAGTAAGTGAAACCAAACCAAAAGAATGCATTTATCCTCTTCTAGGAATGATTGCACATTTACCTATGTCACGTCTCAGTTTATTAAGTGTAGGTCTCTGTTTGGATTTAAAGTATGATATCCCTATCAAAATACTCGTGGATGTCAGTCTGTCTGTATTGGCTTAGAACAACAAGATACACGAATTCAAGTCCCGACTCTATCTTTTCTTAGGCTTGGGAACCTATTAGATCATTTCCTCATCTGTAAACTAGAGCTAATAGAGGCTATAGCTCAAGGTAATTCTTTGAAAATTGACTGTGGTAGTTAGTAAAAGAGTTGCATATAGCTACTTAATATTCAAGGAAAATAGCTAACTTTTACAGGGTAAACTCTGATGAATCCTTCTGAAAATGGAGTACCATTTCTACTTTATTATCTGTAAGATATTTTGATAATCACATATTAAAGTGTCAAATATGCGTATATAATCTACAACACTGATCTTGAGTGTTTTGTGACTTTTTTGTCATATTTCCTGTAGAGAGTATTGACATTTCTCTACATCTCTTAAGAATACTCTCAACAAGATAATACAATATTTATTAACATTTTTGACAAAAAAGTAACTTTATTAAAATAAGTTTTAAAACTCTGACCATGCAACTGTAACCATCCCCGCCTTGCTATAGTACATTGAGTCCCTGTAAAAGATTAGAGAAAGATAAATAGAGAAGGCATACAGGCTAAATTTAAGTGTATATAGACAATCTGCTAGTAGAAAAATGCCAATAAAATTTAAGTATATTTATCTTCATCTTTTATTCTTCCTATGTATGTATACATATTTGTTCATCTGAATGTTAGTCTCACCACATATTGCTTTGGTCATCTTATTTAATTTTAATTTTTATGCTTTGACAATTTCATGATTGTATACCATGTATCTTGATTATATCACCCTTCATTCCTTCCTACAGCTCCTCCAAGATTTCCAAATCATCTCCGTTCCAATTTTATGTCCTCCATATATATTTAATTTATATGTATATATAACCCACAGAATCCAGTCAAGGCAGTCTATATGAGCATGAGCACAGGGTCATCCCCAGAGTCATGGACAACCACCTAGCAGTCATACTCCAAAAGAAAAATGACCCTCCCTCAGCAGGTTTCAACAGACAATTGTTCCACACCTAGGCATGAGGCCTCAGCAGCGCTACCCTCTCTATGCCGGAATTTTTAATCAGCTTCATCTTATGTGGGTGCTTACACAATTTATAAGATTAAGATTTTTTTCCTTTTGCTATTCATTGAGCGAATGAGTTTTGAAGGCTGCCTAAGACTTTGTGGTGGGGCTGGGCTCTTAGGAATTTAAGCCCTGTGACTTACCTGTGGGAACTGGGTGGCATTTCAGAGTTCAGAATTCATTAGGCTGGGGACTCCCGCTCTGTTACTCAAAGCAAAACAAAACAAAACAAAACAAAATGTTGAGGGTTTGTTAGAAGGCTATTATCTAAGTTGGAATAAATGTAGATCAGATAACACGATACTTAAGTCTTTCCCACCTTATCCTGACTGCAGTGAGAGAATTAGTGATTATCTTCATTTGCTTCAGTTTTAGAAAACCATCACAAAATAAAAGGAACCACTGCTGTGACTTCCTCAAGCAAATAGTAAATGTAAACTAACCAGTTATTTTTATCTCCTTATACCCATGGTTGAGTGTGGCTACCAGCCCCCATTTCCTCTTTACAGCACACAGGGACTGTCACAGAAATCAACACCTGGGCACAATGCATCATGGAGAGCTCATTCCCAACCGATACATTGACATTCACAACTTCTGCATGCATGACTCGGGGAACAATGCAGAAAAGGAGGCAGAAAGAATATAAGAGCCAGAATACCAGGAAGTCTGCTGGGAAACAGTTTCTTAGAAATGACTGCATTGGCAAAAAACAATGGACATGTTAATACAGAAGGGGGAGACTTGGGAGGAGGTCCCACCCCTAGACAAAGAACTATAGGCAGCTAATAGCCTTTGGAGAAGAATTAACCTCTCCCAGGGATCAGTTCTTTATTGGTTGTTCAATGCATAGTGACCAAGACCTTGAAACTGTATGTACACCTCCAACAAAATGGACTCAGCAGGTCAGATAGTTAGATAGATAGATAGATAGATAGATAGATAGATAGATAGATAGATAGATAGATAGAAAGAAAGAAATATAGATATACATATGCATATACATATATACACATTAACAATGATAAAGAAAAAGAGACTATCAACTTGGGAGTGGAGGGATGGGGTAGGGTTCAAAGAAGTACAGCTAGGGCAGCAAGAGGGAGGAAAGGGGGAGGGGAAGTGGTATAATTCTATTTCAATTAAAAACAAACAAAACAAGTGTGCGAGAATGTTCCTCTTGTCTCTCTGACCTTGACTGTAGATGAGTTGCTTGAGTTCCTGCCTTGTCTTCCCCACAGTAACGTGCTGTGATCTAGAATTGTGAGCCAATAATTCCGCCCTCCTGTACTGCAACCGTCCATCAGGATGTTTGTCATAGCGGCAGAAATGCAACTAAAGCAGCCTCTAATCTTATCCGTGAGGGCTTCATATCCAGAACCTAAAGCCCAAGGCTGCATTCCTGAGCAAGACTGTGGAACACTGGTATTTGGGCTTCAAAACAGGAATCCTAAAAAATCAGATGTTCAGCCCACAGTAGGAAGATAAGTAGACAGGCAATTGCAGTGCTGTATCCTCAGCATTTCGAGATAGTAGAGGAAAGGGCAATATTAGGGATTGCCAGGAGGGTGTCCCACTTGGAGAGGAAGGATGAAAGCTATATATATACATGACTCATAGTAGACTCTATAGAATAAATTTTGGATAAAATTATTAATTGGGTTGTCAGGGTATATCTCAATAGTAGATTCAACAATCTACTGCATGTATAAGGCTCTGGATTCCGTCCCCAATACCTTGAAAACATAATACATACTAGTGGAAAAATGAGACAAAAAAGTAAGACTAGAGATAAAATAACAGAGAAGATGTGAGAGTTAGCAAGATCCAGTAAGAAGAAAGAGAAGCAAAGGCCAAGATACTAGAAATAGTCAAATACACAATCATCTTCTACTGCATTGGTCAGTTTCCATTGAAAGCTGTTAACTTTATAAAACAAAGAGGATTAGATTATGTGATTCACAATTCTGGAGGATCAAAGTATTGTTCCTGTGTGGTTCTGGGAAGGAACCTTATGGCTGCTGGTATGACACTCATAAGAACACTTTGGAGAATAAGAAATCAAATCACCAAGCATAGGACAAACAGGGAACAGCCATGTTTGCTTTTTTTGACAAAGACTCTCTTCCAACAACTTATGGTTCCACAAAACTGGTTTTAATTCTTTCCAAATGCAAGATTCACAGTGACTTGCCTCAAGTCTCCACCTTAAGGTTCCTACCCCTGATACAAGACCGAGACCTACTACACAGGTACCATTAAGTACACAGTAACACCATATCCAAAACGTGGCACTTACACCTCAACTGATGGTCACTCAAACTTCAGAGCGTGGAAGAATCCACGCGGATGAGTATTGAGAGGAGTCCCAGATGGAAAGGCAAGCGGCACATCCGTGAGTGTGGGTAAACATCGGGAAACAAGAGAGGAGATCCTGGGGTGGGGCACAGGCTCTAAGGGAGGGGTGCTAAGGATAAGAGAACCCATGAAACATGAAAGTGGGGAGAGATGGGTGAGTATAAGTGGGTGCAAGTGGGAAGGGACTGTGATAAGAGGGGAAGGGGGTAAAGCAAAGTAGAGCAAAGCTTCCAGGAAATGTCAAAATGAAGCCTGCTGCACTGTGTGTTATTTTAAAACCAACTTAAATAATACAAAATGTTTGAATACAGAAAATCGGTTCTAAAAATGCAGGCCCCTAGTCCTTACGTTCAGATGTCCTAAATCACTCAGGAATCAGAAGGAATTCCACAGATAACCCAGGGACAGCCAGAAGGCAAATCCCAAAGAAACAGAGTTAATGAAGCACACACATGTAGAAGGCAGCGGTAGGATTGGAACAGAGCTCAACCAAGTCCAGAGACTTCCCTTAATCAGTCCACATGACACCCTCAGGTGTCCTTCCCGTGCTTTCCTTGAATGACTTTATCGTCAGTTGTCCCCTTCTCTGTTGTTCTTGTCAGACATTGAGCAAGTCCAGAAAAAGCAGTGACAAAAATCAGTTTTACATCACACTACACCTGGCAAATAAAAGGTGCATTTACAAAATAATCCATGAATTGTATAAATTAAGATAACTTTTCTGCCAATAGCAAGTGTGCTTTGATAAGTGAGGCATGACCAGACTAGGTTTTGGGAATCGAAGGCATAATTAAGAATTTGGATGGTGTGCAGCTGTTTTGGCTATTTGACCAGATCCATGTGACCTATTTAAAATGCTTTCCCTTATTTTAGATTTTTTTAAAAAAAAGAAATTATCTTAATAAAAGAAAATTTTTCCATTATGTATTATTGTAAATAAAGCTGCGAGTCTCTCTGGGGGTGATACTATCAGCTAACCTGTCCTAAGTGTTCTGTTAGACAGAGAGCCAGGCACTTGACTTGTGTCTCCATGAATTGGCCCCCATCGAGTCTAGTTACACACAGGTTTTCTTCTCAGTGTGGGTTTCTGCATTCAGATCCAGCGCATGATGATGTTGTAAGTCTTTATTCTTGTCCTTATGACGAGAAACATTTTAAAATCAATGACACTTTTTAGACGCCTCAGAGAACTCATCCGTTGAAGGACAGGCACACTGAAATAAAGAGCGGCAGGTTCATCCCAAGAGCCACAGCCAGGGTCAGCTTCACCAGCCATCTCAAGCCTTGCAGAGCTCTGAATGGTAATTGTGACAGATGGACAAAGGTTGATGGAGCTGGGGGAGGGGAAACTGTAATCAGAATTTATCATATAAAAAAGGAGCTTGTCTTCACAAAAGAAATAAGAAAGGCTGGCTGTAGCTGGCATGAGAATGAGAGATGTCCCAAGACCTGCAGAGTCTGACCTCCCATTAACTTCCCCCGGGCTCCACCTACAGAAACCCCATCAAATTCTCACAGTGAGATCCAAGAAAGATTTTTCTCCTTATGTTAGCTAGAGAAGACTAGTTGTAGGAGAGAGTGAGAGAGCATGAGAAAGCAAAAGTGGGAGAGAGGGAAGGAGGGAAAGAGGGAGGAGGGAGGGGGAAGAAAAAGAGACCCTTTTCTATAGTTCAGGCCTTCTCCCCAGAAGCAGGACCTTGGCAGCATTTTTTTTTTTCATCTAGAGAAAACATCTCCACTACTCCAGATCCCTCAAGCTTTTCTGTCTCATTTATGGCATGAGGGGAGGAAGGAACCATTGTCAACAGAAGTCATTGCTGCAAGACTGGCAATGGTACAGCCAGGTAAGGGTTTAGGGCATGTGGTACCGATGGCAGAAATCTGTTCCTCAGCAGACACACTTGTGAAGATCTTAGCCTAGTAAGGCTAGTCCATCCAGGGAAGTAAGCAAAACTACTGAGTCCTAGCAAGCCAACCAAACAAGCAAGCAAAAGCTACTTCAGCATACCACAGCCAAACTTCAGTAAGTGGCCGCAAAGAGAAAGCCATGGAAGCTGGGAGGTGGTGGGAGACCTCACAGGCAGAAGAGTCAGCTCATGGAAAACTTCCCAAAATGGAAGTAGAGGGAAATGAAGTGTTGAAAGATGGAGAGAAACTTGGAATTCTGGGTCCTGCAGAATTAACCTCTGCAAATGAAGGAGCCTGGTGGCTGGGGAGGCTGTGCACGTGTCTAGGTCGGGCATACATGGGACACCTCTGTACCCTTGGTTCGGTTCCACTGTAAACTAAAACTACTTTAAAATATAAAGTCTCCTTGACAAGGGGAGTAAAAATGTACACAATTTGAAGATGATGATAATAGGCTCAAATTTTCTGGAGGGTGCAAAGACAGTGGAAGGTCTAGGAGGGTTCATGCCAACATCCGTCTCCCTCAGAAGCCTGCGCTCTGCAGGCAGCAGTAAGTCCTCTCAGACCATCTCAGCTGAATGACAGTATTTTGTTAAATGCATTCCAAAGAAATATCCACAATGGTTTTCTTTTAAAAATGAAAAAAAAAAGGATGTGAGCTCCAAGTAAAATGAATTCACTAAACATGAGTGTTTAATCTTCCTGAATAGTTAAGCCAGGAAAGTTTGACCAACAATATTCTAAACCCTGAAAGAAGGGAATGTTTCAGGTAAATCTATTGATACTTGCCTGGAACCCTCACTACCTTTATCACTGTTAGATAACCCTATTTTAGTGAAGGCCTGCCAACTCCTTTGTTGAATCATCACTGCTTAGGCTAATGAAGTAAAGAAGCAAATATGGATCAGACCATTTGGTTACCGGCTTTTGATAAATTTGACAGCTCTGAAAGTCAGAAGTGGCCACTGTGAAAAGCAATGCACCAAGGCTGTCTCCTCTGTTGCTAAACTCTCACTAATTCCAAACAGTTCCCTCGCCCAAGTGAGAAGAGCTTTGCTCAGGGCTGGCTCAGGTGTCCAAACAGCACGAATCTCTTAGCTCTGGCTGCCCCACTGACTGCGTACAATTTCCTCCTCCTCCTTCAGTTAGCAGAAGGCAGTTCTTTTCTCTGTGAAATCTTGAGTCCAGCCTTTGTCAACACATTCACGGGGCTGTGTGCTTTGCTCTCTTACATAATTTTGTGCTGCACTCCAACCTTCAGTTGTCTGTTTGCTTCACAAAACTGGGAGTTTCTTGACAGGTGTCTGTCTCGTTCACTCATTTGGTGCCAAAGGCGCTTGGTGCATGGAAAGTGCTCATGCTACTGTGAGGGACGGTGACTACGGCAATAGCAGCCCTTTATCCCGCACTCTTTTCTGGGCCAAGCTTTCTACAAAGAACATAATCTGATCGAATAGTCTCAACAGTTTTTGCAGGGAGGTATTGTGGTAACTGCTATTTGTGTAGACACAAAGCCTTTAAGCTTTGAATCTGCCAACCAGTTCCAGAACTTAGTTCTAATACTGTTTGCTGATATGTTATGAATTTCTTACTATAAGGTACAAATGTAACTCTGAAAGAGCACAATGGCTTTGTCTTTATTGTCATGGAGTGGGACAGTACTCCAGAAGAAATGCCCCAGAATGTGTACTTGGATGTCTTCAGCAGTCCTTTAGGGGCGTTGCTTTCCTTCAACACTGTGAAGACAGAAAGAACCCCTTCAAAGAGTGGGCATGTCTGGATGATGGGCAGAGGCTTCTAGTGCCAAGGAAGGAGGTGCACTGAGTGATTGACGTGTGGTTTCTGAAAAGAGATTCTGGTAAGTGCTTATGCACAGTCTGCTCCTCCTCCAGACCCAGCCACTCAGTGCTTATGCACAGTCCTCCTCCTCCAGACCCAGCCACTCAGTGCTTACGCACAGTCCTCCTCCTCCAGACCCAGCCACTCAGTGCTGTTCATCTGCCAGAATTCCTCATGGTCACAGCTGAAGATGACCTATCCTTGTCCCCTTTCCAGCTACTTGAGCTGAGGGGACTCTGACTGGAGCAGTTGATTGAATCAGCTCTGAAGCAATCATCATAAATTGGTTTGCTTCATAATCAGCCTTTGTGGCTATGTCGGGGTAATGTTTGTTTTATCCTTTGACTGACGGACTGATTGTTGTTTAACCACAGTGGTTCATAATGTGGCACATAATTTAGACACAATCAAAGTCACCTATGAAGAGCTACTGGAGCAAATCTCATCTACATGCAATACCATCTTACTTAAGGCAACAGGAGATTCAAGGCTGGGAGGAAAATAGCTTAAAATATACTGAGATCCTCCCCTCATTCTGTCAGTCTGTCTCTCTGTTTCTATTTCTCTCTGTGTCTCTTTCTCTTTCTCTCTCTGTTTCTCTCTGTGTGTATGTATCTCTCATTTTCTCTCTCTGTTTCTTTCTCTCCCTTGGTTTCTCTCTCCCCTTCTCTCCTCTCTCTCACACGCACCACATACATACACACATGCTTGATACAGTGATCTAAAAGAAGCAGAAAATCCACAAAAACCAGATCACTAGTGTTTATCCTCTTCCAGGTTCTCCTCGCGCCCTATCCCGCTCCTGACTGACTGCTGATCTATTTTTCATCAAGTTGGATTCAGTGTCTTAATTAGTAACCTGCCGTGAACAGGACTTCTTCTACTAGGTGATTTTCATCTTGAAGCCCAGCCTTGGCTCTGGGCATTCATTCAAAGTTACACCATAAACAGAATGTTGTTAAAAGAGTGTTTCCACGCTGACCACAGCAAGACTGGTGAGGGAAAAAGACAAGCCATCTTCCTCCATTGAGCAAAATACCTTCCCCTAACAGAGCTGCCTGTCCTGTAAATGTGCGCCGGCAGCTTTCCTTCTGCTCAGTGTCGCTAAGAAAGCTTCAACGCCTCCTGCATGCATCAAAGTTTGAAGACTGGAAAATAATTTTTGAAAAACTGCTAAGGTGAGGGAAGGAATGCATTTGCCTTGGAATGCATTGTTACTCTGAAGTTCTACGTCTCTTGGAACATCCATCGGGGCTCCTGAGGCGGCCCTACACATAATTCAGTCTGGAAGTGATGGAGATGATGACAGATGGACCCTTTTTGTCTTTATAGTTTTGCAGACTTAACTTTCCACAGGAAAGGCTGGTAGGTTCTGGGGAACCAGGTCAGGGTTGTTTTTCCAGGTTAGAAGCAATGGTTCCAAAGAAAACATTAATCTCAGGATTTCTCACATTATCACTTGCTCATCCTAAAGTATATTATGATAGACGATTCTGAAGTATACAAATAGGCCTGGATCATTTCACGCTCCAGAATCCACAACAACAACAACAAAGTGGCCTTCGATTCATTCGAAACTAGTTTCCTAGCAACGAAGGTCACAGGAAGCCTAGCCCCATTTGAATGGAGGGAGACTCACAAAGCTTGTATTGCTGTGAAGCACTGCAATCCTCTTTAGACAGCCAAGCGTTCGATTAGTTTGTTTTGCTGATTAATCCCTGCTTTCACTGCAACTGTCTGTATAAGAAATACGAAAGAAACCACAGTGCTCTGTTACCGAGCTGCAGCATTGCAGGCTGAATTTCTGTCTTCATCTAGATTGAAGAATTTTGAGAGCCCTATCTGCATGGATTTAAATATCTTTCTGACAATGGTAGACTTTCGTTTGAGTCAACAATTTAAAAGATTCTTTCCTCTAAAAATGAGAATTTTTCCAGCAGATCTAATTTTCTCATGAATGTCAAATTAGCAAATAAGGTATTTGGGTGTTCAGTCTCTAATCTGCATATAAAATGCCCTCAAAATAAAACAATCTGTTTTGTATTCTTAGTGAGAAAGCTATCTTATACAAATTTTAGAAGAAATGTACCAAGAAGGCCAGTATTTACCTTCCAGTCATCATAGAACTGAGAGTAACAGCTTGCCATGCCCATTCAGCCCAAAGCTTTTTAAATAAAATTTTAGAAAGGATGTGGAAATTTTTGTTTTTCATGTCCAGCATAGTAACACGCAGGCTCTCAAGGAGTTTGCCAATAGCTCAATTCAAATCATGCTGCAGGAGAAAGGGAAGAATCTAGAAGAGGGTGACAGAGGGAGGAAGAAACAGGAAGAGAGAATGTTTCTGTCTAAGTCTACTGCTTGTACACTTTTGGGTGTAAGTGACACAGCTGATCTGTAACGCTAAGGGCTTCCTGGGTGTTGGTTATGTAGACATCTTGAACTAAAAGCTTTATACTTTAATTTATATTTTAATGCTTACAACACACGGAGAGCTATTATGATCCCTGTTTTCTAAGTGATAAAACAAATGCTCAAGATAAATGATTTGATTCACACCACGAAGCACAAGAGTCTGTCTTGATCCCAGCAGTAGGATGCCTGAGTCTCTGCTTGGCCAATAATTTAAAAGATGTATCTGTCTGTCACCATTTGCTGATCCCACTGAATGCCTTATCTATCTCATACCTGAAAGCAGCAAACAGACTCGTCCTCACTCTGCTGGCACATCTTCTTTCTCACGGACTTACCGCCCTCTCTGGTTCCCCTCCCCCAAACAGTTTCAAGTTCAACTCATGATGCCCTGATAGCTCAAATGGAGATGGTCTGGGACTTTAGAGCCTTGCATTTACAGCCAGTAAAAATTCTGTGATCCTTAAAGATTCATTTGATTTGGTCCAATTTTTCCATGCCAGATTTCACTTGAGAAAAGAGAAATGTGGAGCTGCATGCAACACTGGAATGCAACCAGATGCTTCTTTTTAATGTGTTTCTGTGTGGAGGGTGATGGAGAAAGAGTCCTCCACTGAAGCCATCCTTTCTGGATGACTTAGCACCCCTAAACAAGGAAGCAAACAGAAAGCCTACCTCGAGAGCCTGACTGGGCAAGGGGAGTCACTTGAAGTGGGGAACTAATTATGCGGAGGTCTCATTCCCATTTAGTCCTCACTCTGTCCACGCTGGCAAGCTCACTCAGAAGAGCTCGATAAATCTCTTCCCTTTCTGAGCCTCCAGAATACCAACCATTCAGACATTTGGGGACATAACACATGTTTTAGGATGTAAATTTGCAACCAATAAATTTGTATCAGAAAAAAATATTCTTTCTTTATCTCTATCTATCTATCTATCTATCTATCTATCTATCTATCTATCTATCTATCTATCTATCATCCATCTAGGTATCTAATCTATCATCTATCTAATCTATCATTTATCTATCTAATCTATCATCTATCATCTATCTAATCTATCATCTATCTATCTTTCTTTCTTTCTATCATCTATCTACATTGTTCTCTCTCTCTCTTCTTTCCTGTTTTCTGTATAATTCTACAGAACTCTTGCAACTACCAAAGTGTCAGAGACTCCTTCAGACATCTGCTCCTCCAGGGTACCAATATGCCATGGGTATAGCGGTGTTGCTCTTTTAAGCACTCTTGGGGCACAGGTCGCTGGTCACTACAGTGAGAAGGAGCCCTATGCCCACAGTCCTATTCTCTTTGTATCCCGAGGCTACCTGCAAGGAAGGAACCAAATGATTGGGCTTTAACCTAGACATCATTTTAGTCTGCAGGGGGAAAAGGCGCCTGAGGGAGAGGACAGAAGTGATGTTCAGAAAATAATATAACCTAATGCACTAAGACCACCAGGGAAGCATCAAGATTGCAGGAACAGCAGGTTTTTTTTTTTTTTTCCTAAAGTCCATATGCACAATGAGGGCCACAGCGCCTTCAGTGTTTCTCCCTGTTATTGTTTTAGTCATGGAAGATTAAACTCTTATTACCATAGAGGATGAAACTGAAAAGCACTTCACCCACAGCCCAGGAATTTTGTCCCAGGTCACTGTCCAGAGGACTTTCTAGGTAGTGGTGACTCCTGCACTGCCCCTCTTCTTTGTGAAGAAGGAAATGCAGTCTCAACTATGTAGTCAGTTCTTCAAGTTTCCTATTCTGTGTGGCTCTCACACAGAATTTCGAACTTGTCTGCAAAATACAGCATCTGTCTTTGAGACGCAGGGAGGTCCAGTGTCTGTTTTTGGCCCTGCCACATACTTTCTGCCGCACATAGATCCTGTGCTGCAGTGGAGAAGAGGTAGTAGAATTTTAGACCACACACACCAGACTCTGCCTTCTTTCCATGCAGAGCTCAAGAAGTGTGCCTACATATTATTCTTCTATGGGTACAGCCAGTCTCTAGGGTCATTGTCCTTCAAAGTTATTAGGTTTGGTTTAGCAGAACAGCTCTTCTACTGGGGAAAGCTTAAAGACACAGCGCATTTGTTTGGAAAAAAAGAAAAGAAGAAGAAAAAGATAAAGTTGGCTGTCCTGGAGATTTTACCACTGGAAGAACCCTGGAGGTTTGCAGGGCACACTAAACCTGGAATCATCAGTCAAGGTGTTTGACTTCAGTGGTCTGTAGCATCTCCGCAGTATCTCCAGGAAATAATGCTTAATCAAAGGTACATTACTGTATTGTACTGAGTTGATGATGTATCAATTACATCTTATACCACTCTACTGTTATGGGGAAATTTAAAAAGTACAAACAATATATGTCATGCTATTGGTTATAAAACATGTATAGATTTGGGATGCCAAAAAATGTGCGTTAGAATGAACAAAACTCAATGAGTGGTCTTTTGAAGCGGTGAAGGAAAATATGATCCACAATAAAGAACTTATGGGATATTGTTCAGATTATCCTGCTGTAATTAACAATTCTTCATCGTCTTTATTGTTAAAAATGAAGAGATACATGTTTATAGCTACTTAGAGATGAGATTTTAATGAGCATGGAGAACAATGAAACCACAGGAAGTTTGAAAAGTGTTCTTGATTTCAGTAGGTAGACAGTCCATTGAAGTGTTCTGCCTCTGAGAATTCAGGGCAAGAACAATGGAATTATTTTGAGACGCTAATTTCCTTGTAATAGACCAAATCATATCTAAGTAACTGAAGAAAAATTCAAATGCAACTGTAGGAAAGGACAGGCTATGTTCCCTTGACATCTCATGAGTTCCTTTGCCCACGTCAAGATCACAATCATGGATGCTGTTTTGCGGACAGAGCTCATGAAAACACTCTTTAAAGAACTGACTTGAAAGCCGAGTCGCTGCCACATGCTCTGCACAGCTCATTAAGCACAGCGTTAAAACCACAGGATTAGTTACAGCTATGTTTTCCTATTTTGCTGCTTTATATAATGCTTGCTTTTTATGACCCTAAAGCGTAGTAACTCTTCAGAACCCAGATTTAGGGACTGTGAAATTAGACCTGGCAGAAGAATGAGCACAAGTACCAGCTGCTTCTTTCTGAATATCTACCTTGTCTGTCCTTTCCTATTGGCGAGTTCAGGACACAATGGGCGCTGTTTAGGACTGGGGCTCACTTGGAGAAGTGGAAGAAATTAAAAAAAAATAGTGGATGTATTGAAGAATACAGAGAGTGCAGTTCTGGTCAGGATAATGCCTGGACTATGAGGGAGTAGATAAAGAAACCCAAATTAAGACAAACCAAGTCTTTTTGTTTAGTGCTTTCTATATATCAAGAGTCAACCACCATCACTAGTATGTTGCGGAGGCCAAAGGCAGGTAGTGCTTTGGGAGACCATAACAGTGGACAAAAGGGAAAGATTCAACGAAGCCATAGGCCGTTGGCATGGACAGCTTGAGGGCAAGCTAAGCTGACTAGTAAGGGGTCGTAAATGGTTAGGTGTAAAAGTATGTTTGGCCTCTTCTTGTTGGTCCTAAGCTGGAAATGGAGTCACAAAAGATATAAGCTCTCAGATAACGATCAAGCTCTGTTCATTTTCGGAGTGATGACTAATGGGTTTATTGCTTGGATTCCTGATCTGTTGGCAACAGACTGTGGGTCTGAGTTGTTTCTGTGTATGTTCTGGCCATTATCTGCTTGTGCATTCAGTCTCCCAGCAGGTATCCAGATGGCCTGATAGAAAAAGTTACCCTTGGGGAGAGCTGAAACTTTTCACATTTTAAGATTAAAAAAAAAAAACCAACAACTTTAAGTTTAATTCAAATTACATAAAAATAAAGAATAGAAATCTAAAACCCCTTTTGTATAATTGTATTTCCCAGTGGTTACCCCTGTTGATAGAGCAGTTGGATCAAGTCAGGAATTCAAACAAAACATGTGTTTGTATGAGGCTAGCATGCAGCGGGAGGAAGAAAGTCCTTTCTATCAGTCAGTCTTAGTTTCAAGCATCAGAAGCAAACCCTAGTAATGTGTTTACTGAGCATGTCTCAGTATTGTTGGAATGGCTGGGCCCTGGCTGGAGACAAGCTTCCAAACGCTCTCAAAGTACCATAAATGAAATGTGTCCTCCAGAGTGTATGTGCTGAAATCGAATGGCCAATATGAGAGCATTTGGAAATGGAGCTGGTAAGAAGTGACTAAATCATGAGAGTAGAGCTCTCCTACCCCCAGATGCATTTAAGACCCTATCTCACTGACAATGGAGATAGGGGTTCCAAATAAAATGAGGTCCTGAGAAAATTATTCTGTTTTGCGATGCGAAAAAACAACGTTCTGTCCTTTTTGCCATGAAAGGGTACCAGGACAATACTCATTTGCAAAGACAGCCTAAAGTAGATCTGGGACTTCTAAACCTTCAGAACTGGAGTAACACAGTATGCAAAGAATGCATTGCCCCGGGCAGTTTGCAACAGAAGCACAAACAGACAGAGATGACCATGCAGAAGAGTTAACCAGTTTGACCAGGATACTGGCACATTGCTTCTTCTTTCCCACGGGCTGTAGACGAGATACACCCGCTCCTCCCTGCAGCACTAAGGCTACCTCTGGCCCAGTTGCCACACTTTTGCAGCCTCGGATTCATCCCTTGCTGAGCTACACTGGGTCTCTGGATAGTTTCCACCTCCTCATCATTGGTGCTTCTGAGTCTAAGCCTTGCATGCATCTATCCAACTGTGTAGCTTGGGTCAGATGAGCTGTGAAGGATGCCAGAAAACCATGCTTGCTGATTTGAATAGTTGGGGTTTTAAAAATGCTCAAAAAATTTAGAAGAGTCTTGAAATCAGGTAATGACCACTACTGAGAAATGCTTCCTATTCTGTCCTTCCATACACTGGCATCCTGTAGGCTGAAGTCATCTGGGTCATTTAGGTTCCTGGTGTTAGAAGACATTGTTTGAGCATCTTTTAAAGATGCTAATAGTTCTTCCTCTCTAGAAACTTTTTCTTTCCCATACAGAGTCTCATATTGCCTGGGGAACTGATTAAAGATTTAATACACTTCTCTCTTTCCAGATTGAGATGTGCAGTCTGGTATCCATTCTTTGTGTTTAAGAACAGATGAGACAGATCACATGACAGATGTTTAGAACTCCATTCCAAGTTTTTCCTGCCATATACTATACATTTTGATTTCCTACCTTTTATTCGTTCCTTTTAAATTTATTTTTCATATCAGATTTTACATTCTGCTGCATTTATCTAGGCTTGGGTTATTTCAAGTCCTATAGGATAAGAAGCTCCTGTGGCATAAACAGATGTATACCTGGTTGGATTGGTATAAAAATTCTCTTTGTAGACATAGCTTGAAAACTCCAAGTATATGAACAGAGTTCAAAAGCTCCTGATAGTCATTGCATTGGTCTTTTTACAGATAATCTGATCATCTTTATTATACCTAGGGGTGTTGCGTCTCTTCTAACTGCCAATTAGAGAATGCCTAACATGCATTCCCAGGCATGGTGCCAACTGCTTTATGGAAGTGACCTTGGTTTAATCTTCACTGCCATCCCAGGAGGTATTAGTTCCAGAGTGTGGATGAGAAAGTTGAGCCTTGGAGAGGCAAATTAACACCCATGGTAGTTTCAGAGATGATAAGGGATTCAGTGACATTTAACTAAACTCAGACACTGACAGTCAGAAAGGGAATACTGTGCTGAGATGGCCAAGGTAAAGAGGTAGAGTCAGGGTCCAGGGTCTCTGTGTCTAAGCAACACCTTTTAGCTGCAAAGTGGTACTGCATAGATTGATAGATACACTCTGTCTTGCACATATCTCTTGAGTGTTTTATGGAGTCATAAACTTTCAGGCAGTAAAGGGATATGCTTTGATGCTTCAAAGAGAATTGGAAAGCAAATCTCCATCCCAGCCAGGAAACAGCATGACTCACGGTACTCCAGACACTCGAGGAAGGCCAATGCACCAAGACTGTCATAGATGAGAAAGATCTGAAAAACAGAAGACTGGGGCACTAACTCCCTGACTGTGTTGCCTGATAACTCAGTCTTCCCATGCAGCTGTGCATCCTAACAATTTATTTCTACGTTACGTTTAAGCCTTTCAAGTGTCTGCACTGAAAAATGAAAACAAAACAAAACAAAATCTCAAAAATCATCAAACCCCGTCTCTTTATTTTGAAGATTAATGTAAGAAGCCATAACTGCAGATTTCTCTCAGCTGTATAGCTTTCGTCATGACAGGATAGTTTCTACCAGGCTAAACTTCTTGGGAAGGAGTGGCTTTAAGCACAATCTCAAATGTCAAACAGCCATCGTGTTTAATGCCAAGGAGCATGAACAAGCACCCAAGACATGAGGGTGAAGATCCTGGAGAAGGGAGACATGCACAGAAGGGAGCCTTTTGTTTCAATGGTTATCCACTTTAATGTATTAAATGATAGGCCTGGAGCATTTGGTCTATAGGGGAGGGACCCTGAGCTTGTAGCAGGCTCTCTAGACTGCTGAGATTAAAGTGCAGAAATCCAGGCTTGAAAGCCGAAAGAACTTGAGGAGTCAGGATCTGGGGAAAAGGAGAAATGTAGAGAAGACATTGTGTGTTCTACACCCCACTGAAGCAGTCACCTACCCCACCTTGCGTGCACACAAGGAGGAGCCCAGCTAAATCGCAGCACACCTCAGTGAGCTAGAACTTCAGACAAACCAGAAAGAACATTTTAGTATAATTGTGCGTACAAATAAGTGAAAAGATGAAGAATTTTATCAGAATACTGGAACCTATAAGAAACAATCATTCTAGAATTGAAAATAAAATGGTTGCAATTAAGAATTCAGGAGATGGTTAGGCCACTTGGGAAGAAGAAGAAGAATTAGTGAAATGGGGGAGGAAAATAAAAAGATGCTCAGACTGAATCCTGAGAAGAAGCTGTAGGACACAGTGAGAGGGATCAATATGCATGGAATTAGAGGTGGAGAAATTAAAGACAGAGAAGATGGTAGAGGGTGAGGACAGTGACACATAAAGCGATGCTGGCACACACACACACACACACACACACACACACACACACACACACAGTGGAGGCGAGTACTGAATAACCTTAACACAGTCAGCACAGTGTTCGGGATGTGCACTCGCTATTTCTGAGAAAGTCATTAAAAGAACAACACAAATACTTTACTCTGAAGCTAATAGCAAATAACATGGAATTACAGCATTTTAATTTATTCAAGTAAAGGTAAGAAAGGAGAATAAGCTAAACCAAGAATTTCTGCGGGTAAGTAGAAAACATACAGATAGTGGATATAAACGGACATTTCTGGTTAATTTCGTTTTAATAGAACTATACTCAATATTCCATTTAAAAAGTCAAGGATTTTTCACACCAATTAAAAAAAATGAGAATATACTGATTAAAAGAGACACATCTTACACATGAAAATGATATGGATTAAACCTGTTTTGAGACAGGGTCTCTTCCTCTGCAGCCTGGAACTCGCCGTGTGGACCTAGCTGGAGAGTCACCTTCTCTGCCTCCCAACGGCCTGGCTGGATGAAGCATTTAACATGAGAAAATTAAAATCACATGGTGTAAAGTGATCAGACGAGACATCACAACACCTTGTATGTTAACACAGCTTTGGGTAATGTTAACGAAATATCACAAGCGGAGTAATTACCGGTAGGAGGCACTTAGGTCTGCCTGTTGGGCCCCGGTGAATGGGATTTATGTCTTCTTAGAGTCCAAGAAAAGCTACCTTGCCCTTCTTGTCATATGAGGACATTGAACTAAAGTCCCCCTGAACTAGGGGGTGGCTCTGACAGACTGTGGGTCTTCCCACATCTCGGCTTGTCAGCTCCCCAGACTGAGAGGAACACACCCCACTGCTTGTCCGTCACCCAGTCTATAGTTGCCCGCTAGAACAGAATGAACCAGAGGAGCCGTGACAGCGCCCTCTCCAGCTGTGTTTAGTCTAAATTTTAGCTCTAATGACCAAATTTGATTTATTATTGCTTAAAAAGAACTTCTTAAAAATATATCTAGGCTAAATTTACCATTTTAGGTTCATGTTTTACCTTTTATAATATTTATTTAATAGACTATTATATTAAATTTTATATTAAATTAATAGACTATTATATTAAAATTTTTTAAAAAGCGGATTCTCATCATAGAGTACAAGATGACCTTGACGTTCATCAGTTCAGCTCTAATATTTTTTGAGAAATACCAATCTTTTTAATTCTTTTGGTTTATATCTGGCAGTTCCTATAATTTCCTTTGGCAGCTCTCACATACAGGGTTTTTTTTTCTCTGTACATTTCATTGTTTTGCTTGTGCATTCATGTTGGCTTACATTTGTTATCTCTGTCAGAAAATTTCAGACAAGCACTGGAAATTAATTCTCTGAAAATGATTCCATTTACTTGTGCTCACATCTAAGGATGCTTCCTACCTATGACAACTTTAAACAAAATCTTTGACTTGGTTTTGGGGCCAGTACAAAGGCACTTTGATTTCTCACTCCATCTTAATCTAAAGGCTAAGATCATTCCACAAAAGGGAATATTAATTGATTCTTACACAGAGCCAAACTATTTTGCTTTTAAGATGTTGTCTTATCTGTGGTTCAGCCCAGGTAACCACTTATGAGGAGTTTCTGCACTACAGCAGTGGCCTTCCATTCTGTGCAGGCTCCAGGTTTTGCTTTTTGTCTATTAGGCAAAGATAGCTGTAACAGAAGACAGAGAACAGACGATATGAGTGGGTGTCCGGGGGGCATCCATAGCATCTGCCTGGCTAGTGTATAAAAACGTTTGGCGTTTCCTTAGCTTTCTGGCAAGTCCCCAAGATATAAAAGCTTCAAAGATGTATAATAAAAAGATGTGATGAATACACACTATTAAAAATGTATTGGTAAGTAATGTGACATACAATTTTCAAATAGTAGTGACCTATATTCACACCTATTTTACCTTCTAGAGGAAGTCACATGAAAGCAAGAATCATATGTACCTTAGTCCTTGAGAAACTGTGACCCTCACCTATGGTGAATTTCAACAACATGACTTGAACATAGATTTTTGCCTTCCTTAGAGCCACAGCTACAATTTTAATAAATTAGAGTAGAAAAGAGGAGTAGATATAGGGGATGGGAGGTGATAAGGTTCAAACAGAGAAACAGAAAGGAGAGAGAGAAAGAAAGGGAGAGAGAGAGTAAGGTGACAAGAGGGACAAGGTGTGAGGACTATTCAAAATGATCAAGGCATAGAAAAGTCATGTGTAGACCTAATATCTGATAACCCAATATTAAAAATATAAAAGAGATAGAGAAAGCAGCTGTCTTGCAATGCTAGGCAATGCTAGTTCTAGAAGTAAAAACAACTCCCTGTGCTATGTTCCTAGGACTTGTTCAGGGTGGCCTGGTCCCAAATAATACATGATATTGACATCCTTCTTGGTTGCCCACCAGAACTACTTGGTAAAACCCTATTTCTGAAGATGTCACAAACCATGCACAAAAGAGACCAAACAAGCTAGAACCAAGTTGGAAGCTCCCCCTTCTCTAGCTAGTTTTGACCGGGCTGGATGATGGTATGCGTTGTCTTTCTCGGTTGGGAACAATAATATCAACTTGCTAGGCAAGGTATGCTCATTGGCACAATAATGGCATGCCTGCTATGAGGGTAGCCAACGACTTACTGATTGGGTTTGAGGCCTGCTCCACAAGAGGAGATCCACACCAAATACTGTAAATTGGAAAACCAAAAAGGAAAACAAGCAAACAAACAAACAAAATCTATGACTGAGGAGGTCTTAGGCCATGGGGAGGGTGGATCTACCAATACTTATAATCTAATAATCTACTAATACTAATAATCTGTAGTGACATAGAATCATACCACCTTCTAATTATCTGTGTTTATAACTATAGTCAGAGGCTACTCTCAGTCTTAATTGGAGAAACTTCTGTCATGAATGATGGCGAATTCAGAGGTCCATGGCAGCATAGGATGCTAAGAATAAAGGACAGTGGATGGCTCAGCCCTGAATAAGACATTTACACTACCCTTCCAAAGAGTGGTCAGAAAGAATATAAGAGTCAGAATAAAATTAATGGCTATGAAATACTATCTTCTACGCATGGTGCAGCAAAGGCAGTCTTAAAATTACTGCATGGTACTTACTGGAACTGGGCCTAATACAATTTGAGCTACCCAACTGGCAGTTGAGATGGGGAAGAGTCTCCCAGGCTCCATTTCTCATGGTTTAACTGTTGACAACTAACAGATTCTGGGAGACACACGGGCAAAGTATAGGTTGCATATGTGTTGGTAAGCCCACCAGTTTCTAACAATGAGTTCCAAAGTCATGGTAACACAGACACCCCTAGATAAGTCATGTGGGACACAAAACAAAACAAAATGTCATGGATAGCAAGCAAAAGATTTATAGAGAAGAAAGGGGTTTGTGAAGGGTAGGAGGGAAACAGGAATGGAGTATGGTCAGAAGACATTATTCAAATGTTGCAGGGGGAGCGGCTTGGTGGTTCCCAGCTACCCAGCTAGCTTAGACCTGAAATAATCACACAGAAACTGTATTAATTAAATCATTGCTTGGACCATTAGCTCTAACTTCTTATTGGCTAACTCTCACATCTTAATTTAACCCATTTCTATTAATCTTTGTATTACCATGTGGGAGTGGCTTACTGGCAAAGTTATGGCATGTCTGACTCTGGCGGTATCCCCATAGCTTCTTCCTCTGACTCTGCCTTCCTTTCTCCCAGCATTCAGCCTAGCTTTCCCTGCCCGCCAAAGTTCTGCCTTGCTATCAGTCCAAAGCAGTTTCTTTATTCATTAGTGGTAATCACAGCATATAGAGGGGACTCCCACATCATATAAATGTATAAAATTATCAAAGAACAACATTTATTAATGAATTAATTAGAATTGAAACTATAAAATACTCAAGAATCAGACTTACTATATATATTCAAATATATACCTTGTTTTCATAAACGTTCATTTTATTTTCAATTAATCTCTTAACCATTCTTAAAAGACTCTTACACATGAAACAAAAACAATTAGGTTATAATTAAAATGTCTAAAAGTATGTGATCTCTGCTGAACTTTTGTCTCAGGTACAGGTGACTGTGACTTCAAAGGATGCATGGAGCAAAGTAGAAAAACCTCCTTGATTTTCTACTTCAATCAAATGACACCTGCTTTTGATTATGAAGTTGAGTGAATGACCTAATGGATTCCAGTCACATGTCAGGTTCTCATTCAGTTGCATTTCTCCCCAGCAGTGTTTCAGAAAAGCCTCCTGGAAGGCATGCTGCTTCTTGTGTCTAAGATTCAGTTCTTGCTAGGATAAAAGCAGCTTTGTGACAGTTCTATTGGCTCTTCAAGGCATGGTGCCAATTTCCCTGTCAACACTCGAGCAATCATTATCCAAATTTGCATGTGGTCTGAGTGTGAGCCCTATTTAAGGAAAGTCTCCTCAGAAATGATGGAGATATATTTCTGAGCCAATGCACAGAAGCATAACTTTAGAAACGAAGACACCAAAACCACCATTTCCATATTTTCTTAAGTCCTCACACCCAGTATGAAGGAATTCAACACAAAACTGAGGACTTCCAGGGTAGCTGTGCACCCTTGGGTTTTCATTGACCAGCAGTCTCTTTGAAATCACATGTGCTAATGTGGAATGGGTTGGGCCTTCATGTGTTCAGCAAGTTCCTGGCATTTGAGGCTTTAAATTATTTGTACCTGGTGACAGCAATCATCCCATGTCCATTTAGGTACACAGCATTTTCCCAAAGCAGAGAACATCCTCATAATGCCTTATTCTTTGGCATTTGTTCAATTCCCGTTCCTTTGTTCAATGCAACACGGAGTCATGACTGTCTCAATTGGATCTTTGTAGTCTCTGGTAGTTTTATGACATGTACCCTGTGAGGAAAAAAGCCCATTGGCCAAATGACCTCATGACTATAGCAGTCAGGGAAAAAGCCATTCAGGCACAAGCACTGGAAACTTCTCTTGAACCAAAGACAAGGGCGATTTTCTCATCCTTCTCTTCCAGTAGTGAGCAGCTATGGATGGCTGTGCTGCAAGATACCGTGGAAAGCAGGGGCAGAACCCCAACCTCTCTTGGTGAAGTTGGTTTCCGAAGGGAAGTAGGTGTTAGGGCAATTTAAGTTGGGGAAAAATAGCATAAATGAGCTCTGATCAATGTAGGAATCACAGACTCTTCCAAAAATGCCCAATGGCTATTTTGGTAGTTTAATTGTGCTCACTTGTTGAATCGTAGCTTTTCTTCACAAACAAATAAATAAATCCTCTGACAATATAGGCTATAGTTTATGTTAATAGTAAACTGCCTCCAACCTTTGCAAATTGCACGCTCTATTTTTAAGAAGTTACTGATCACCTATTTGCAGTACATAAATGCTTACTTATAAGTTGCCCGAGAGGACAACAATACAGTTCTTTCCTGTCAAATATTCAAAAAATTAAATGCACCTGGGATATCCCATATTTGAAATTCTTACTAATCATAACTTTTAGTATCCATGTCCTCATAACATGAGATATCAAAATGATAACTCACTTCTATAAAAAACAGGTTTTTATACTTGTCTCTTCAACTCATATGTTCTGAATGAAAGATATAAATTGTCATGATATTTGTGACATAAAGCTAAATATTTACCATGTTGCAAACGCACAACCCTTTGAAGTATTTCAGAAGGTACCTGAGAAACTCAAGGTTATATGGTTATTGGTGGTAAGGTATTTCAAAGTAAAAAGTTAAATAAACCTTGTTAAAAGTTAAATAGAAAGCAAAAAACATACATAACAAAACACAAACTTGTACGGTAAAATAAGACATTATTCAAAATAATACAAATATTAAATATAAAGTAATAGAATTTAGTTTGACTACTGAAGATGGACTATTTTCCCCCAGACTCTTGCCCTGAATTGTTACCATTCTTAAAGGCTGACTCCAGTTTCTGTAAAGATGCTTAATGACTTTTGAGAAAGAGTGAGGGGGACATCATAAACTACAAGGTTTTGCTTTGTCTCTGTCTTCCTCCAATAATTCCTTTGGGGTTTTGGTGTTGTTGATGTAGTTTTTGTTTTGTTTTTTACTTTAAGGACATAGGACACTTTTCTAGGAACTATAATTTTCCAAGTGATGCCAAATTGCATCTCTGGTTTGAAAAGCATCTGTGGTCTATGAGAGATTGGTTTCATAATAGACATAATAGACAAAGAGTCTCGTAGATGGAAAGTCACCACACTGGCTCCAGGTGTTCGCTCATTTTCTATTTGTTTAGAAGTCTTTGAACTTTACCGAGAATTATTCTTTTAATGGAAAGGGTATTTTCATCAACTGTCAGTTTCTTCTTGAGGATTTTACGCCTTCTAAGGACATGTCCTGAACAATTGGGCTTGTTTTTGTTTTTGCTATGAAAGTTTGCTTGAATGTTTAACTTTCTGGAATACCTCAAGACATAAATAATGTAGGTTTGGTTTTCCTAAAATTAAAAAGTAGTTTTTATCAGTTATACTCATACCTATATTTCAGCACATGGTTGGGGCCATTCTATACCAATACCATAAGGCCAAATTCACCTATGAATATGTAGAATCTGTAGCTGTGCAAGAAACATCATCAATTCTTTCAGGCACCATGGGGATAGGACCCCCAAAGTACTCAAGATCAGAAATAAAAATTTGGAGGAATGGGTGGGTTTTGTTCAATCAGCCACATTTTGGGTAGTTATTCCAGAAGGAATCTTCACAAGTCAGTATTTTGTGCACTTGGGGACAACTGAGCTAAGTCCAGATAAGGTCATTTCAAACTCACCAAAGTAAGGTATGAAAATTGGAAGTTGGTACATTTGATGGCATCAGCCAGATTCCTCTTAGATAAGTATTACCCTCTTTCCATTAGGATCCCTTGCGCCAAGTGACATCATACTCTGACCCCTAGCCAGTTGTGATGATCTGTTTCTACTAAAATTTCACCTCCTTTTTGCATTGGGTTAAAAGCAAACATGTGTTAAATTTTTACAAATTTCCTCCTCCTCCTTCAAGATTATTTTGCACATCTTGTGAAGTGTGATTTCCCTGCTGATACAGAAGGTCGAAGGGATTCTGGAGTCATCCTTGCTCTAGTCCGGTGGTTCTCAACCTTTCTAATGATGCCACTCTTCAATACAGTTCCTCATGTTGGAGTGATCCCCAGCCCTAAAATTATTTTATTGCTACTTCTTAACTGTAATTTTGCTACTGTTATGAATCGTAATGTAAATATCTAATATGTCACCCCAAAGAAGTTGTGACCCACGGGTTGAGAACGGCTGCTTTGGGAAAAAGTCATAAACAAAGAATGAAGACTGGATATGGAGAAATCGTTTAGTTGTGTAGGTGTGTTGACTGGGATAGACACCGGAAGAAAAAGGTAGGTTGATTAGGGAAGGTAACTCAAACATTTCTTTCTGGTGTCCCTGCTGGGACAGTTAACTTCCCTTTTGTGACTACAAAGGTCCACAGGCCAGCATAGCACTTGGACATTGTATCAGAAATTATTAAATTTAATTGAACTAAAAGAGTCGAAACCATTACATGACTAATTCATGGCCCCAGACTGGGAACATTTACAACCAGTCAACATTTGGCAAGGGCTCCCTCACCCCTGCAGAGGCAGAGCACTGCCCTGGCCTCAGGGAGTCACAGTTCCACATTATTTAACTGGAATGTGTGGAAGGGCATGGGAGGAATTGCTCCAGTGAAGACTTAGATGCTAAAATGAAGCTTAAGGATGCACACTGTGTTTTTGTTTCTTTCCTTTCCTTTTAAATGGTCTTATTTTTAAATATAAAGACAAAGCAAATACATCATCACTAATTAAGTCAGTGCACACATGTTTTCCCAAAAGGAACAATAATAGATAATAGAGGAACAAGAATAGATAATAAAGGAATGAAGTGAAAAAGTATGTTTTTCATCTTACTAATAAAAGATCATTCATTGCTAACTTTTGATTTATCACAGTTACCATAAAGGTCAACTTATAAGAAAAAAAACTTGAAGAGGGGAGGGATAGATTGAAAGTGTTAAAACAGAAATTAACTGTTCTGCACCATGAGATTGTTTCCACTGTGGCTTTCTGGAAGACACTGCTGTTATCCCCATGACCTCTTGGGGGAAGGGCCTCTGCCTTATGGAGCCCCATCAATAAGGATCTGGGTTATATTGTTCAGTGACCCAAATGCAACAGGGCCATGAGCTCTGTGTTGACTTACTTTATGTCAGCGAGTGCCAGAACACTCAATGTTTTATATAGTTTTCTGATAGCTGTTCATACCTTTAACATACTCACATCAACCCAGCATAGGTGGATCAAGAGGATAAATATGAGAAGCAGACCCCACTCTACAATTTCCTGTCTAAGCTGAGATCTGAGTTTTGGCTCCAGATGTTATGCTGAGGTTCTTTCTTTATGAGTAGAAACTCCTTGCTGGGAAAAAATCCTCAGCCCTCTGCAGATTCTCACAAATAAACCTAGATATATATTTACTCAGCGGAACTTGGAAATGTGTGAAGTATTTTTGTTGTTGTTGTTGATGATGATGGTGATGATGATGATGTCCTTTTCTATTTATCCCTCCATACATAAGGTGCCAAATTATTCGGATATATCAAAAATCTCATGATCTTATTGATTGATTGATTGACTTCTGATCAGAGTTCAGAAAAGTTGTAAGTCTCAAGACTGTAAAGTACAATGGGATTCAGTCTCTATATGCATAAACTGTGTGTTGTATGTTGTATTTACCATAGTCTGTATTCCACAGCTTACAGCATCTTGGGAAAGCCAGGAGGGCTATACCGTGGTAACCAGACATATTACATAGATAGGAAAAGCCTTATGTTGTGTACATGTGTGTGCAGGTATGTGCACACAGACATCTGTTTGAAGCAAAAACAACTCCCTTGCCTTAGGAGTTTGTATTTTAAAAGTCTGCTTTGTATGTCTCACGAATATATAAATATCCATCCTCAGATTTATTCATAAGACTGAAATAACCACTGAAGGGGTAAAAAATGATCTTGAACAAAGCCAAAACCCTTTGTATACAACAAGATTGCATCCTTGCCTGAACAGCACTTATCTCTTCAGGGAATTGCCCGCCACCTTGTGTTTAAGGGTAAGGGGTTAGTTCAGTTCTTCCATTCTGGCTCCCATCTCGTTCACAGCCTGTTCAAGCCATGCACATCTAAACTGAAACAAAAACTAAACAGATCAATAAGTAGAAACTAGAACCTTAGAGAAAGACCTCTTCCCTTGCTCTGAACTCAAAGCTTAAAGCTGTTGCAAGTGTGAAATGATCGACAATCCTTTGCCATCCTAGAGTGAGAGCCTTCCGAGACACAGACCAAGTCAAGACCAACGGAGCTAAGAGCCATCTCTGATGACATTTCTTGAGCTCCTGGGAACCAGGCTTCACAGCAGCATCAGCAAATAAATCTTTTTTTTTCTCATGCTCCGTATATAAGCCTGTTTAGGTTGGTGTTTAACAAATACAGTGCACAATACTAAATAAACTCAATAGGAAAAGCCAAAATTAATAAATTGATTCAAAAGTATTGCAAGAAGGCCAGTGGTATATCTTAATGGCCAAGAGTTTGTCTAGCATGTGCAAGGCCTTGGGTTCAGTTCCCAGTAACACGCATACACACACACACACACACACACACACAGGTGTACCCATTGTATTGCAGGAGAGTTCTGAATAGGTGAGTAGAGGCACATCTCTGTAATCTCAGTGTTTGGGAAGTCAAGGCAGGAGATTTGAGGGTTTGAAGCCAGCCTCAACAATGTAGAGTCTCCCTGGATTACATAGTGAGGCCCTATCTCAAGAACCCCCCAACACACAAACAAACACATACACACACACACATACACAGACACACACACAAAACCCCACAAAAACCAAAAACAAAACCCCCTCCCCAAGAACAAAAGTCTGAAGATAGGAACAGAGACTTCAATCTAATTCATCGGAAATATTTTTGTTTTGTCCTGCAGGAGGTATTAAAAGCAAATCAATAGGATACTGGTATTTGTTTCGTTTAATCCTTTACAAATGAGAAACTAGACCGGAAGAAGCTTATCATTCTGATGAAGGACTCAAATACAGACTAGAACCTGGATTTCTCTCCAAAGCCCAGGCCTTCTTCACCAGAGGGAACTATTACCTACCCTGGAGATGGATTTGATACAAGGTAAGAATAAATTATGTGTGCAGCTTTTTAGTAGGAGTAATTCACAAGTCATGATTCAATGTTTTGTTCAATGTTGATAAAAACCAGTCTTTCTATTGCCCTAGGAGTGTGGCTGCCCTGGCCCTGGCCTCATGCTGTATAGTACAAGGCACTGTCATGGGTATCAAAAGCCAGCCTCAGTATAGATGGGCTGACTACCCCTGTGAGCAAAGAAGCCACCCACCTTAGAATAGCCATTTGGCCAGTGAACACCCCAGTGAACGTCATACTGGACTGAACGAGAACCCCTTCACCAAGTCCTCCCTACAGTTGGCCTAGTGAGGCTGTTCCATACCCATCATACCTATCTCTCACAATAATAACCAATTCTGGATTTATCTTTTGTCAACCCTGAAAAAAGTTGGTTCTTTTACAGCTAGAAAAATAATACAGAAAACATTCTTATACTTCAGTGGTCTAGACTATTTTTCATAAAAGAAAAAATAATGTTTTTCATTTTGTATTACTTGAACTACAGTAGTTCAAGTCGTTAGGAGGGTCAGAGAGGCATCTTTCCCAAAAGCAAGCAGTCTGCAGTTACTTTTAAAAGAAAGCATGTGACCTCTCTTCTCTGTGATGCAGATCACAAGTAGCAGAAAACTGGCATCTGTGTGACCCCTTTACTGATCTTTTGTTCAAGGATGCAGTAAGTTGTCCTCATAGTCGAGGAATACCTGCCCTTTCCAATGTGTCCCCAAGAAACTATGCTGAACAAGCATGAATCCTGGTGTTCACTCTGCACTGGAGAGAAGCACACGTGTCCTCAGATGCCAGGGTCCTCACCTTCAGAGCTTTCCTGGAGCTAACGTGGACATTTGTCATCAGCACATTTCAGCGAAAATGTCACCCAGGGAGGCCTGCTGAGGTCTCATCATTGCCAAACTTGATTTCATAATGTATGGAGGGATAACACCAAGTAACAGGATATGGATAGTAATAACATTTTCACCTCAATTCTCTTCTAATTCTGGAAGTAATTTTTACCTGGTTCAGATTGACGAGAAGCTGACTCAATGGATGTCTGACAAATCCTTGGAGAGTAGTCCTTTTGGCAGATACATTATTTTCTCACCCACTTGGGCTTCCTCAGCTCCCATAATTCTTAAAATCAGACGCTATTAGGAAAGGAATCTACCACTAGCAACAATGGATAAAGCCGTTGCCCCATCCCTGTGCCCGAGGCTGGCTCTTGCTAGCTTCTGCATGCACAGACTCAGAGCTGCTTCTCTGATGCAAACAGCCTTCTCTCCTTTGACTTCAAATCCTTTAAAAGAAGAGAGTAGGGAGCTCATGGAATCGCAGAGAGGCTGTCTTTGCTGAAAATGAGATCTATAAAAAAGGATGCTCAGGAGATGCCCTGGATACTTACAGCACCGGGGATGAGAACCAGGAACCCTACCCTGCTTTGGTTATAGATTATTTTTCCTCCTTTAATAGGCTAACAATGTAGGGCTTGGGGCTCTCTCTGGCAGATAAACATGCCACAATAGGCACTGAGCTATATCAATCAACAAGTTCGGTCTCTATGACAACATGCAAACTGTTTAATATTTTGTCCTCTTGAGTAATTTGCTATTTGTGTATTTTTAACTTCTACTTTTACTAAAGATACTCAGAAAATTGAAATGCTTATTGGGAGTTGATTTATTTACTGAACATCTAATGATGCACTAAGCCAAGTGAATGTTCTCCCAACTGATTCCCCCAATAACTTCATGAGGTGGCCTGTATTTGTGTGCTCATTTAGTTGAAAAGAAGTGGAAGGGGCATCTCCCTAGATCTTACAGACAATTGAGTGGCAGCTCCTCATTGTCTGATTCAGCTATGTTCATGTATTCATTTTCCATTGTCTCATAACAAATTACCACAGATTTAGAGACTTAAAAAAAAACTAAATTCATTCCTTAATTATGGTTCTCTTGGCCTAGAGACTTGGTGCTTGTCTGGATTCTGCTCAAGGCTGCCTATTATAAAACCATCGTCAAGTGCTGTCTGGAGACTCTGGGAAGCATCCCCTTCCGAGGTCATTCAGGCTATCCAGATAGTTTTAGGACAGAAGTCCCCGTTTTCCTACTGCTATCAACGAGGTCTGGCCTCCGTTCCTGGAGGTGCCTTGTTTTTCTTCTTGGGCTCTCTGTCCCTAAGACACCAGAACACTTCATGTTAATGCTTAGCTGAAACCCACTTAGGTGACTTCTCTGTTTTAGGGCAGCTGATGAATTGTACGTGTACCTGCAAGGTCCCCTCACTGAAACCCACAGACCAGTATTTAACTGATGATAACTCAGGCAAGGATTTTAAGAAGTGTAGGGATGACATATACTAAGCATAAGGCAATAACGAGGGTGAGCCCAGGAGGTGATAGGAATCAGAGAAAGATGCTCCATGACATTCTAGCCAGAGAAGGAGACTACTCCACAGCTCACCTAGACTACTGCTACATGGGAAAATAAACGGTACAATGGTAGGTTCTTCCAGCTTTTTAAGATCAGAAATTTGTATTGTTACATAAAATCAGTCCATTAGAAAAGTTTACAATTAACTTAAAGAATGTATCCTCACATAAGGAAGGCTACTACTTGGGAACTATCTTTTAAAAATCTGGATACTACAACTGACTTCTCAATCATGCATTTGGAGTGTGACTCCCCCACCCCCACCCCGCTGACAGTTCTGTCTTTGCCTAGCACTCTTGGCTTGCCATCTTGAACACCATGCATCCCAGCAGATCACCAACTCCAAGGGGCTCTCGAAAGACAGCTACTCTTCAGAGACTGATAAAATCTTCCTTAAACACCTGCTTTGGGGCTTCTCCAGATGGTCCTCATGACGTCACTTCTCCATTCTTTTACAGAGAATCTGCATAAACTGTGCCCACAATTGCTATTTCCAGACGACTGCTTTTTGGCTGGTTCTGTTAGATAACAAACAATGAGAAGAGGAACCAATCATGCCTTATTTGGATTAATATCCTTTCATTTGAATTAATTGCCTGGACAAGCTGGGCAATTATTTCTTGAATGAACAAGGGGCGCTACTCAGCACTGAGCTTCTCTATGCGCTTCTAAAAGTACATTGCACATACTGGTCAACCTGGGTGTCCTTTCCAATGTCTCTGACACCATGGGGGAAAATAATTGGCTTGAATATCTACTGTGGAAATTTACCAAATAATAGAGCTATTCTTAAAACCATTTTGAAAGGATAGTTGTTAAAGACATGAGTAAGCAAAGGGCTCAACAGCTTAAGGAACTTGCCGAAAAGCCTGACAACCTGAATTCACACACATACATGCAGTGTAATGCTTAGAATGTAATTATCCCCACCATAATTTAAAAACAGCCCCCTCTTGATAGAGCACAGTGAAGGTAGATTCTGTTGCCTTACAAAAGACCGGCTAGGCTTATAGTACAGTCTGGTGCATAGGACTGCCAGTGTAGATGAAGCAGGTCATTTAGTGTAGAGAGGTTGGAGGGGATGATGGATTAGGTTTAAGAGAATATATTAGACTGTAGAAGAAAGTGAAGAATAATGTGGCAACTCTTATCATTCCTGCTTCTTTTATATTTCAGCAGATAAAAAGAATTTAAACACCCTGACTTACTATTATGTACACAGACGTTCTCCAGCCTATCTCTTAATCCCTGCAATAGAAGGAAGCCCTAAGGGAATGTGTGTAGAACAAAGTGCGGGCAGGACCATCTGTTTCCCATCACCTTGTGCCTTTGGAGTTAATTCCAGTATTATTGTTAATCCAAAACAGAGCAGACCCTGGATACCACAGAAAAACAAAATACTAAATTAAAGTTCCTCGTCCATGTTTCTGGGATGTTATCTTGTGCCATATGCATGGACCAGCTCTCCTGCTGCTATCACATCCATGGAAATGTTTCTTAGCATGACTGATAGCACACATCTGTCCCTTGATTGGCCCTGCCAGAGACACTCCACTGCATCTGACCTAAATACCCATTCAGGCTTTCATGTCAGTTCTAAATGCAGCTGACATTTACAGTCTGCCTAGATAAACATGGCTAGAGCATCATGGCAGAAAGTCTGCTGACCTTGTCCAGTTACACTTTCATTAGCATATCCTATGAACTTGAAGAGATTACCCAAGCCTCACGCTTTCTTTGCATCGGAGATAAGGCTCCCTTGACTATGAAATGAATGAATCACATACTTTGTCCTGGTAAGGAATGGCTTTCCTTGGTTTGGTTCAGCAGCATCATTTTATACTGAGAAGGAAGGTATATCTTAAACTGTTGGCACAGACTGTTGAGATGAGAAATCATCTTCCTTGTAAAGAGTCAGATTAGAACATAGAATCCATGACTCTCCGATGACCAAATAACAGTTGAGGCATAAAGCTTCGGAGTTACGGTACACTGCCAAGAGCAGTGCCATTGGTGTGTGGGGTTTGTTTCTCATGCCCACCCATCCTTAAGAAAAAGCTGCATGTCTCTCTAACAAAAAAATTCACTGTTTTTGAACTTTTTACCGGGATGGGGTAATTTTTCTTTTCTTTCTTCTTCTTTTTATTTCTACTCTTTAAAAGAAGATGACAAAATTTTGCTAGAGACATGCATCAAAGAGATATGGTACCAAATCCTGCCGCTATACTTCCCAACTTCATCAGCCTGATTCACACCTCTAATCCCCTCAGTATTGGCAGGAGCTCAACTCTCTCCTTTACTGAAACTTTTATGTGATGTGTAAAACAGTAAATTAAATCAGCATTGCAAAGACAATTTAATGGAGTGAGAAGCTCCCGTATGAAATCAAGAGTTTGTAGAGAACCAACGGGCAAACCTGACATGGCGGTGAACCCCTGATAATCCCAGCCCTGGCGAGGCTGAGGAAAGAAGACTATAAATTCCAGTCAAGCCCGGGCTATATTGCAGCCAGAGTAAAACTATGTCTCAGCAAAGGAAGGATAGGGCAAGCTTAGTGGTTTACTAGAGGCATCCGTTGCAGGGTTCAGCTGCCCCTGGACCCTGGATCTGAACACACAGTGTGCTCTCCATTTCTCAGTAGGACAGTGATTTCCACCATCCCCAACTGAAGAATGAGCAGCTTCAGAAGAAGTGAAGCATCATCCAACAGATGGGCGAGTAAAATTCCATGGACTACTAGAACTTCCATTTATGTTTGTTTTTACATAAAGAGAAAGGCACTAAGCCTTTTACATATTTGCCGTTCAGATCGATACCAGCACCTCATTTAGACAGAATGATGTTTCACATATAGCACTCTCGCGAGGCTGGCCTGGAGGATTCCTAGATCAAAGTAAATATTTGAACTCAAGTTACGCTCAGAGATAGATGAGTAGTCATCTTAAAAGATTTTCCAAAACAAACATCAATAATTCAGTATAATAAGCAACAGTGCTGAAATTTTTCTCACTGTGTCCTCTTCCCAGCATACTCTTTTAATACGCATTTTGTTTGCTAAACATACAATTTGCTAGTGTCAACATACTAAAAATATACATGATACTATGAGATAGTATATTAAATAATTGCAATCTATCCATATCAGAGTCATAATGATTATGACCTATGTTTTTAATTGGTGGGTACATATAAAGGCATTTGGAGCCTCCATCTCTTAATGATGAGAGTGGAATGCATGCTCTCAGCCTCTCTCTTATGTTTGGAAGGTGAAAACTGTCTCATACAGTGCACCAAGTCCTAAAACTGTAACACTATAAAGGTACCTTCTCTGATGAGCTGGAGATTTATGGCTTTTGAAATACCCTTACACATCAGTCATCCAGGCAAAAATGGTTAGTAAGGAGAGATTCGTGTAGGCATTCATTACTCTCCAAACATCTTGCTCCTGTATTAAGTTTGAGAGATTGCAGGCAGCACTGAATAAATTTGAGTCTAGGCTCACAGACAAAATGAACTCAGAGCAGCTGTGCGTACTGGCATTGGGCCCAAGCAAGTCAGGCCCTCTTAACAGTCAGCTATGGATGGAGAAAGGGCTCGAGGGGCCCCACCACTTGCTGCTGATTAATGGGCAACTGAAAGATTCGAGGATGGGGGAGGCATAAGATCCAGCTGTGCATCTACTTGTGAGCACAATAGGCTCTAATCGATAGTTCCAAACCCATGGTCACACAGACAGTCCTAGCAGAACCCTGAGAGACACAAAACCAAACCCAAAGCAGTGAGTATGGGAAAGACATTTTAATGAAGAAGTGGGGGCATGTAAGGGAGGAGGGAAATAAGAAATGATGAAGAGAGAGAAACCAGAGAGCATGTTATCCATGTACATGTATGGATTACAGTACCAGGCATGAAATTCCCTCATGTGGAGCAGGCCTCAAATCCAATCAGAAAACAGTTAGTTTCCCCTTTCTTTTCTAGGCTGTTTGTGCTCTGGTTCTCTTTCACCTCAACATTTATTTGAAGCGGCAGTTGTCTCTCCACGCAGCAGAGTGCAGCAGGATTCCTACATATCCACACACTGGTCCTCTTCTGCTGTGCCCAGTGCCACTTCATATCACACGATTTCATCCTCTGTACCTTTATTGAGATGACAAGAACATGGTAAGATGTGTCTCACTGTTGACAGTGTCCTGTATCATGAAAGTCAGGTCCAGAGTACCATTCTGGAACTCTAATTCATGTGCGCTTCCTACAGCTTTTTGAGGTCTGAGATTATAATATTCACTCTTACAGTTTCTTAGAGGGTCTCCCTGGTTGCTAAGAATTTACCGTGAGTTTTCTCATAGTAACCTTATTGTTATTGTAACCATAACCTTATTGACATATTGTTATAACCACCATCTTAAAATCAAGACATTGAGGACCAAGGAGGCTAAGGAATTAGCTGAAATCATGCACACAGTTAGTAGGGCTGTGATTCATTAAGTGTGACAACATGTGGGTCCTGCTATCTGTCCTACAGTTTGGTTCGCTGCATGGTTCACCACAGTAAGTGGTGCTGTTTCTTCAGGACCAGCCATTTCTTTCGCCTTCTCCACTTTTCAAAATGACGGTCTTTAAAAAGGATTCAGATAATATCGACATTAACAACAAACCTTCCATAAAAAGGACAATTAGAAGTTCACCAAGATGAATTTCTACTCAGAGTGAGATGATATATTTCAGAGATGACAGCCTAGAAGGCTCTGTCCTGAGTCATTCTAAGACTGTGACCTCTGCAAAACCATGACAGTGGAGACATTCAAAAGAATCGGGGGGGGGCGGTAGCAGAAGAAAGACTAAAACTGTGAAATTAATCTATATGGTATTATAGCTGTGGATGTTTATCATACATTTATCAAAATCCATAGATGGTAAAACACCAAAGATAACTCTTTGGGTTTGCTCTAAATACACTGTTGAAAAAATAATCAAATAAGTCAAATTCTAGGAAAAACACAACAAATACCTTGTATAGTGGAATTCTGTTCAAAATATATGAAAACTTCTATAATTCATCATTAGACAATGAAATAAAAATGAACAAAAGTTCAAACGATTCACAAATGAAAACATACAAATAGTCAATCAGTATATTAAAATGTGTTTGCATTCCTATAGATGTATGCAAAAAGTACCCACATCATAAATCTTCCTGGAAAAGTAGTGAAAACCACCATGACTTGAAATAAGACTGAAACAAATAAGATAGAAAATATTGATATCAAGCACAGATCAACTGCTATCCTCTGTGCTGCTCATGGGAATATAAAATAAACCATTTCAGAAAAAAACAATTGCTTAAATATTTAAGACATACTTACTCTAGCACCTGAAATTTTGGTTTTAGGATTTACGCAAGTGAAACACAAACATATCTGTACTAACATCCATAGGTAACTCTTTATGGTAATTTATTTCATATTGGTCCCAAAATGAAATACTGAGACTGGATAAGCAAAATATGTGCATTTCTACAGTGGAATACGATGAACACACTATGATAACTACAATAAGATAAACCACTTTCAGAAATACTTTCTCAGTTAAAGAATACAAATACATTGCATGGTCCTATTTATGGGAAACTTTGGAAAATAAGAATCATCGTACAGTGATAAACAGTCGGGTTGGTGATTAATTCTCAGGAGGTTCTTCCTGGATGAGGATATAAACCTCTTTCTGGGAATGATAGAATGTGTCTTGGTAGAGGCACGGTTTGCACAGTGTTCATGTTTATCAGACTGATTTGATAGTTCACACGAAAGTCAAATATTTCACTGTTTTAAAGTCATACGCCAGCACATAAAACTGTGAGAAAGTATTCCTTTATGTAATCTGTGACCAGATTAGATGAGAGTAGTTAAGGTAGAGGTCTTGAGGGTAAAAGTCATGAAGACAGAGCTATGGATGTGTTAATCTATGTTTTAAAAACATCTGTTTTTATTATTTTTAATTATGTGTACATGTATGTGTCTCCCTGTGGGTCTTTGCATATGAGTGCAGATGTCCCCAGAGGCCAGTTGCATTGGATTTTCTGGAACTGGAGTTATAGACAGTTGTGAACTGCCTGACATGGTTGCTGGCAATTGAACTCAGATTCACTGGAAGAATTGGTTAAGTGTTCTTAACCAATTAGCTGTGGGTTTTTTAGCCTTTATGTTAATTCTTTATTGTGTTCTCTTGACTTGATTTTTAAAACCACTCTATTGAGATATAATTGATAGGCAACATTCCTTATATACTTATGAACTTAATATGTGCAATTCAATAAGCTTGAGGTAAGTGCATATCTGTGCATATCTACAGAGCTGTGGTATCATCTCAAGGAGTTTCCAATTGTCCTTCTTTATTTTTTTCTTACTAATTATTATATTTGTTATTATTACTGTGTGTGGTAAAAACACAATATATAATTTTCTGTTTTATCAAATGTAGATTTTTAAATACAGTAATTTTAGGTATAGGCCTTATGCTATATGGTGCAATCTGACAATTACAAACTTGGAACAGAAAGAGCCAGTGTCTCACCCTGGCCAGGAAGGACACTGGCAGTTGGCTTATTGGCTTTCAATTTCATTCCTTGCTGCTATTTAATGCTACACTATAAATTTGCGCTTTAACTAATAGCAATGTAATAGGCCAACATTACTGCCAAGGCACAAGACTCTAGATATAAACGGTTGTAACAACAATAAATTAAAGGTAGGTTAACATCTAAATGCAGTTTACATTACCAGGTCTTTGAGAAATTATTGGACATAAACAATGCAGAAGCATAAAACTTCCACCTCCATCCTCAGGGTCTTGGTGACTTACAGAATCAAACTGACATAAGATAGATTAACAGCCCGAAAGCATGACAGAGTCTTCACATGGTGCAGGAGTCCAAAAGATAAAATACCAAAGATCCAAATCCAAAGAGGCAGTTATGGGCAGTTGCTTATATAGCAGTTTAGATAAAGAATAGTAAGATGTGAAGAAGCAACTGAACTAGATGATTAGAAGGTAAGAGTGAGTCTAACAAGCTCTGTGAGAGTTCCTTCTCCCAAACGCTTATTCTGCCTGTCTTCCAGTGCAGGATGACTGCTTTTCCCATGGAGATTTTCATCATCTGTTTTCGAGAGGAAGTAGAATGCTTAGAGTGATCTTTTGCATTTTTCAATTTCAACAATATTTTACCTCAAACAGTAAGTGTGTCGCAGTGGTATAATTAGCCCCTTCAATTATTATTCTAATACAGTGGCTCTCAACCTCCTAATGCTACAACCCTTTAATACAGTTTCTCAAGTCGTGGTGACCCCAACCATAAAATTATTCTTGTTGCTACTTTATAACTACAGTTTTGCTACTGTTGTGAATCTTAATGTAAACATGTGACAGCTGATATTTGACTCCTGAGAAAGGATCATTTGACACCCCACAAAGGAGTCCGGACACACAGTTCTGATACCTGGGGAGCTAGGGAGTGGCCTGTCTCCCACCCCAGGTGAGAAAATGTACTATGTTAGAGCAGTGTCACTGGTTTATTATCGAGATACAAGACTTGATCCATAAGTAGGCATCGAGTCTATTCTGTATCAAACGATCAGTTGGAAAAGAAAATCAGTCACACTGAAGGCAAAATGAGAGGCCCTGTATTTAACACCACATAAGCAATGTAGTGAAAGCTTCTTAGGTTTAAAAAAACAGGCAGAAAAAAGGAAGAGGTGAGTTCTCAAAAACATGTGCCTTTGCTCATGGTTAGTCAAAGAACACAGTCAATTTGTTTAATAAGGAGTAACAAGATGTTTATTTTAGAGATTGCTCACTCATATATGAACTACTTCATTATTAAGTCTGGATTGCTGATTACCTATATTTTCTACCATATTGATCTTTTAATATCATCACAACTCTTTAATATGACCAGAACTGAAACAAAAATAATCATGAAGCCTTAAGTATAGAAGCTAATTTTACTGCTTATAGATCACAAAGCTTTCTTGAGTCTACGTTGCCATTTGATTCAAGCTTCCAAGGAATTAAAAGAAAAACAAATTCTACTGCATATGAACTGTAAAATAAATGTCAACTTCAGATTGTGAGGATGTGCCTTAAAATATAGAAAATGCAGTAAATGAGCTGCATAAAGGAGTGACTGGGTTAATTACTCACAATCATTTTAAATTGAGGCCATCTTTCCTTTTTTTGTTGTCCTCTAAGGACAATTGACTTAGCCAGGATCACGGGTAGCTCATGCTGGGCCTGGCCTAGGACATAGGGCCTCCTGGCCCCAAGTCCTTGCATTATAGAAGCCGAGCTCCACCTAGTCATAATTTAGTGACCCTATTATCCTTTGATCCTAGGCCAGAAAGAAAGAAAATATTCTATTTTTCTTGGTGTTCTTTCTTCTATTGTTTTCTAGGCTCTCATGGTTTATCTAATCTGTTAAGTCTGCCAGACCTCGGCCAAGATTGACGTCTGAGAAGAAAGCACTGGCAGACCTCGGAGAGCAGAAAGGCCAGCAAGTCCTTACTCAGTACTTAAAGCCCTCAGGTGCCAGCCGAGGCAGTGCCAAGAACCACCAAAGAGAATGATGGTGCTGCTAATCTCTTCCAGCTCACCTGTGGGGCTCCAAGGCCCTCTGGGTACATCACACTAGAACCTAGACAGACATCAGAGCCTGCTAGGTCCTCATTATATGTAAGAGTCTCAGGGAAAGTGACTCATCCCAGGTTACACTGGGAGATCTAGCAGCGGTATTCAAATTTTCTCATCGGGTAGTCGTAATCGTGACCGCAATCACTGCTCGTTGTTGTTACGCATTTATTGTGTGCAGAGCTTGCATTCACACTTTCACTTGTAATTTCCATGGCAATTTCCTAGCTCATCACATTAACACCTGACTTTATAGACACTTGCCTGGGGCTACCAGAGCTCACCCAGTCATCCAAGCTTGCTCTGCTCATAATTAAGGCAGCTGGATTAGATCTAGATTTCTCTGACTCTAGGGTTCATGTCGTCTACTTTCCCCTTTTGTAACATGCTTGATTGCATCAGCTTTCTATTGTTTGTTTTTCCCATAAGGCATGTATATCAGAATGCAAAGGTAGTTATCATAAACAAGGACGTACTGGTATCAAACAGTGACTGTGTCATGTATCCTATTCCTGTTTCCTTAGCCAAATAGATTTTCCTACAGAAAATAAATAAAATTGAGGTTTTAACCTTTGTTCATATTATGTATCTCTTTGTGAATGCATGTATTTTAAAATATTAGATTTCCTTCCTCCCTCTCTTGGTGCGAGAGAACAATTCTATATCTGTCAATTATGTTTTAAATAAACACTGATTGGTCGATAGCCAGGCAGGAAGTATAGACGGGAAAACCAGACAGGAAGTGGAGGTGGTGCAATGAGAACAGGAGAATGCTAGGAAGGAGGAAGCCCATTCCTCCACAGTCCTCCCCAGACCACCGAAGAAGCAGGATGTGACCTGCCCTGTAGAAAAACGTACTGAGCCGTGTGGCTAACGTAGATAAGAATAATGGGTTAATATGAGTTATAAGAGCTAATATGAAGCCTGAGCTAACGGGCCAATCAGTTTATCATTAATATAGACCTCTCTGTGTGATTTCTTTGGGACCTAATGACTGAGGGAACTGGGCAGGACAGAAACCCCAAAAAAGCAGGCCCATCATGTTACACTCTCTCTTTCCATTCTCTTCTTCCTCGTTTTCTTTCTCTCTGCCTCTCTTCTAATAGCTATTTATCACCGTGATGAAAACATGTTTTCCTTTTATATTAAATATAAATAACTTATGGTAAGTACTAACAACTCTTAGTGGGGAGTGAGGATGCTACAATGTTTGCTCCTACCTAGCCATTCCCTATTCACTGTCACCATTATTAGTCGGACAATTCCATGAGAGTTGATTTAAGAAAATTAATTTCTCCAGATATCATTCAGTAACTTCCCATAAGGTCCTAAAATCTCAAAGGTATAGACAACTAAAATATAATTGGCAATGGGCAGTTGTACTATGATATTGTGATTTATAGTGTTAAATATATGGTTGGTCACGCTTTTCTTCCTAGAACACATCTGAAACTTCTGGAATCCCTGGAGAAATAAGAGTGACAATCTGATGCTGAGGAATTGATTTGAAGGATAGGAGCACACACGGGGTCTGCTTACTGGAAAGATGAGCTATGCACAAATCTTTGGTCTTTGAGCCACACTTTTCTAGGGAGTGGGACTCAGGGTCAAGCTGATCAGTGTAGCAGTCATTTCTCATTGCTGTAATAAATACCTGGTCAGACAACTCAAAACAGGGAAGCTTTCTTTGGGCTCCTGATATCGGAGGTTTCAGTCCATTAGCAGATTAGCTTCTTTACTGTGGGCTGAAGCAAGACAGAACACTACATAGTCATAGTCGAGTCTGTGCTTACCTTCTGGTTACTAAGAAGCCAAGGATCAGGAAGTGGACAGGGAAAGATCAGGGCCCCGAGGACATGCCCCCAGTTCTGCAGTTCCTTCAGCGGGGCCCATATCCGAAAATTGCCAGCATACACAAAACATGTGTCTAAAGGGCTAACTAGGGGCTAACTTTTCACCATGTGAGCCTGAAGGGGGCACATTCATGTTTATACCAAAATTATTACTAATGGCTAGCCATGCGATCAATCAGGCCTATACAATAAAGTCCCCATAAAATCCACAAAAGAACAGGACTTGTGGAAGTTTTAAGTTAACCACATACTAGGAGGATGGTGTACTTCAACTCCATAGGGAACAAAGATTACTCTGGGGGCCTTTCCAGACATTGCCCTCCATAGGCCTGCATCTGACTATTCATCAACAACCTTCATTGCACCCTTTTAAAACTACTGGTAAAGGTAAGCAAAATGTTACCTGAAATTTTGTAGTCAAGTCTTAAAGACTTAACTGAATCTTAGTAGGGCTGATGGGAACATAGAGTTTTAGCCCATGCATCACAAATACAGGCTACCTTATGCTTCTGATTGGTGTCTGGTGTGGGATATTTCAGGCTGTATCAACTACAAAGGATAGCCATTGGGAAGGGATTTCTAAGGACTGCTTCCTACTGGGACTTCCAGCTGAGGAGTATATAGCTGCCAACAGACTGATTACCCTGTAACTATAAACCCTGGTGATTGGATGCTTAGGAACATCCCCGTTATAATGGAAAACACATAAAAGCAGCATGCTGTTAAAGAAAGTCCATTCAATGACAATTTCAAAGCATAGTCAGAGGAGAGTCCATTCAGGAACATCACAATAGGTACAAGAACCAAGGCAATGGGATTTTGCAGTGATGGAAGGCTTGTGTTCATCTCTGAATCAGCACGAGCCAGTGGGAATCTGAAGCCAGGGAGCAGGGCCAGGGTCAATGGATGGGGAGTTGCTAAGAAAACACACTTCCAGAGTCCTGAACTACTGGAGAGAGAGCAATCTAGATCTCCTGTCTTGCTGAAGGTAAATCAGAATGGTCTTCTATCACTTAGAGCAGCGGTTCTCAACCTTTGGGGTCACATCAGATATTGTGTCTAGCAGACACTTACATTATTCAGGATGGTAGAAAAATTACAGTTACAAAGGAGTGATGAAATAATTTTATGGTTGGGGGTCACCACAACTTGAGGAACTGTATTAAAGGGCTGCAGCATCAGGAAGGTTGACCACTGACTTAGAGAGATTCTAGAAGGTGAAGAACATGATCAGATATCAAGATTATGAGGATAGGGTGATAGAGGGAGGAAGGGAAAAAGAGAGAGAGGGAGAAAGGGAAAGGGGGGTTCTTGGATTCTTGGATTAGTAGAACTGTTTCTGGGTCTGATAAGGAAGTGTACCATTGGTGGTTGGGAGAAGGTTCTGACTGAAGAACGGGCATGCATTGTATCTATGTCTTTGTCCAACTTGCCAGAGTGTACTGTGTGCAGATACAGTTGCCTTTTTATGTTTTGCGTATAAAATACATGAGAAACACGGCACTAGGGAAATTCCCAGGAATCCACAATGATGACCCCAGCTAAGACTCTAAGCAACAGTGGAGAGGACACCTAAACTGGCCCTCCCCTGTAATCAGATTGATAACTACTTTAATTGTCATCATAGAACCTTCATCCAGCAACTGATGGAAGCAGTTACAGAGATCTACAGTGAAGCACTGGGCTGAGCTTCTGGAGACCAGTCCAAGAGAGGGAGGAGTGAGTATATGAGCAAAGGGGTCCAGACCATGATGGTGATAGTCACAGAAAAAGCTAACCTGAGCTAGTGAGAGCTCACTGACACTGGACTGATAGTGGGGCAACCTGCATAGGACCTAACTACTCCTTCTGAATGTGGGGGGCAGTTCTGAGGCTTGGGTAATCTGTGCAGCACTGGCAGTGGGACTAGGATCTATCCCTAGTGCTTTAACTGGCATCTTGGAGCACATTCTCTTTGGAGGGATACCTTGCTCAGCCTAGATATAACGAGGAGGGCCTTGGTCTTGCCTTGAAGCAGAGTGTCAGACTTTATTGACTCCCCACGGGAAGCCTTACCCTTTCTGAGGAGTGGCTGGGGACCTGGGGGGCTGGGGAGAAGGGTGGGGTGGGAGGAAGGGAGGGAGTGGGAAAGGGGATAGCTTTGTAAAATGAGAAAAGATTGTACTAAAAAATTTCTTAATTAAAAAAAAGAAAGAAACAGGAGGAAAATGGAATAGTAATGAGATCAAAGCAGTGGGCATCATGTTGTAGAGAAAGGAAAACGAGACGAGTCGTGACATACTGACACTATAGCTACCACTTGCTTAACCCAAGATGGTTTGTTCAACTCTTTCGTGAGAAAACCCCGTGTCCTAACTGCACTGGGCCCCTTAATACAAGATGACTACAGGACAGATGGTGGGTTGAACACTGTCTCCCAAGACCAAAAGGATCTTAAGAGTCATGAGGGCTTGTCCAGGAGCACTAGGACAAGCTGAGTTTGTTCATGATAAGGAATGGCATTCCCAATAAATACATTCATTTAGAATAGGTTGACTAGATGGAACTCTATTCAAGAAGAGATCGAGGACAGAAATCAGTCTGAACACATAATGGGGCTTGAGGAAATAGCAACAGGAAACTCAACAAATGCAGGCTGGTGCTAAGCCCAGCACAGGGAATGGACCCATTATGGTTTGAATGTGTCCCTCAAAGTTTGCATGCTTGAAACTTGCCTCCCTCTGCCATGCACCAGGCTAAGAAGCATGACATTTAAGAAGTGATTAGGCCATGATTAGACTCTTTCATCATGCACAGATGAATGTTATTATCTCAGGAAGGTTGTGTTTTTAATAAAGGAAATGTTGTCTGCCCCACCCTGCCAGGCTCCCTTGCTTTTCTGCCCTCTGCTTGTTCATTCAGCAAGACAGTGCTGCCAAAAACTACCACCTGGAAGAAGGGCTTCTCAGTTTCTAGAATGGTACAAGATAAATGTCTTATCTTTATAGATTGCTGTGCTATTCTGCCATAGTAAAACAGTATAGCAGAGGTTAGCAGAGGCCTGTATCCTAATCCAGAGACTCTTTAAACTGTTTTAATACAAATGGAGGTTCAAATGGCTATTGGGACCATGGTCCTCTATTATAGTTGTTGAGATTTAATGGGTGCCCTTATGGGTAACTCATAACTCTAAAATCATGGAAGTTTTCTAAAAGCACTTATAATTTACATTGTGCTCTTATGATCGATCTTGCAAATACACAAAGTAGACTCTGACATACAGTTAGCAGGAAGAGGGACTGGTTAAACACCATCCATCTCCTTTCCAAGGGAAGCAGAGACCCTGCTATGTAATCACAAGTAATAGGAATCAGTTTCAACTCAAGCCTGTGAAGTGACACAGACTGATTAACTTTATGGCCTTTTATCTTGGAACAACAACAGCAACAACAAAATGAAGCCATTGCTCACTGTAACAATGTGCCTGCCTTCTGTTCAGAAGACACCATAACTCTTACTGATCTGGTCAATAATGAAAAGGAATTGTCAAATCCTGCATCTTTAATATACTATTGATGGCAATGACAATTTTTACTACTCATATAAATAAGTGGTTTTGAGATAATGCTGGATTATACTTAGCTTTGGAAGAACTGTATGTAGCTAAACAATGACTGATTTCTGTGATGAATGTTTCTGTACACATTTATTGTAAAATACAAATAGTAGTAGATTAAAGATGGAAAAGAATGAGCAATTTAGTAGAATATAGAAATGTACACAATGACTTTGCATGGCAAATTATATGTTTCTTTTAATCCGGCTGTGTCACATTCTGGAATCTGTCAACACTGAGAAGAATTGTACTGCTTCTCTCTCTTGTTATAGCTGTTCCTGTTCTTCTAGATCTGGGTGTGATGGCTCATACCTGCGCTAGCACTTGGGAGACAGAGGCAGGAGGACCAGGAGATTAAGACCATCTTCAGGCACATATCAAGTTCATGGTCAGCATGGCAACATGAGACCATCTCATGAAACACACACACACACACACACACAATGAAAGTTTAAAATAAAAGCTACACTAAATGTAAAAGTAAGGACATAAGATAATTTTGAAATAAAGGATCTAAGGCAGAGATGGGGTGGGTTGTTAAGTACTATATAAACATACACACACATGCACACATACAATCATATATTGGTAAGATTCAATTACTCGTGTAAATAAGCATTTTAATAATATGGTATTGGTCACCAAGTACATGGAATTAGACATATCTACATATATATATGTGTGTGTGTGTATATATATACAGATACATATACACACACAACACCTCCACATATATGTACAGTATGTACATTTAGTGGTTTTTTTATGTATTTGGACCCCAGGTTCTCAGCACAAAAATTTTAATGCCCATGTAATTGCTAAGTGAAAGGAGTGTTAGGGAACTATTTCATTCCAATGTTCTATCTCTGAGTGCATTCTTGCCACAGAGCTCCTAAGATCACTGTAGTGTCCTGTGTAACAGGGGCAACTCCTGCATGGGCACCGTCCCCAGAATCCTAAGCCATAATTTTGCACGTGGTGTGGCCACCTCAGCCCCACTCCCCTTCCTCCAGAGAGGAGAGAAGGGCTGGGAGTGGAGACCATCATCCCAGGTGATCAAACTTGGACACAAAGCCCCATATGTGGGTTTTCCCTGGGCACTTGGAGGTGCCAGGAACATGGAGCACCTGAGGAGGACACGAAGCTACTCCTCCCAGCCCACACTCCTCACCCTATGACTTTCTTCCATTTGCTCAGTCACCCACATTCTTTGCAGCAGTCTTTGTAGTCAGTGTGATAGAAGTTAAGTGAGGTGTTTTCTCCGAATTCAGCCAGCCAGCGAGCAGTCAGAAGCCCAGGTCACTCCTGCCACAGAGCTGAGCTTGTAACCTGTGGGCTATGACTCTAACTCCAGGTGGACAGTAGCAGAATTTGTGTTAGCTTTGTGAAACCCAGCTGGTGTCAGCTAGGCAGTAAATTGCTATGGAGAGAAAGCATGCCCTTAGCACACATTTTGTTGACCGAAGGGACTATTCTGCTTTGAATGGTGTTGGACAATACAAAAACCAATTTTCTCTTGTCTTTCCCTATCATACTCCTTCCTCTTGTACATGACTTTCAAATTGTCTTAGGTTGTTCCGCGAGGCTGTCTCTAAGACCTTTAATTGGAGATTATCACTGTCTGAAAGGATGTCTAAGGTAGGGTTGGATGTATTACAGCTCAATGCAGGGATCATTTTTTGTTGTTGTTATTTCTGTTTAATTTTTGGAAGCAAGGTTTCATGTAGCCCAGGCAGGCCTAAAATTTTCTGTGGATCAGAGACTGGCTTTGAACTTCTGATCCTTCTGTTTCTCCCTCCCAAGTTCTGGGATCATAGGTATGCACTGCTGCGTATGGCCTACCACTTGGTTCTGTGAGCAAAGGTTTAGCAGGCTATAGCTACACCCACTTACAGTGGTGACTGAAACTGTATACTTCATGAAAACTGGATGTTTTCAGCTAGCATTCTATCACTATGATGAATGCTTGAGTCAGTTAAATTGTAAAGAGAAAAGGTTTTGATTTTGGCTCACAGTTTGGAGGGTCCATGATCAACTGACTAAATTACTCTAGGTTTGTGGCAGCACACAGTGGTAGAAACACATTACAAAAAAAAAATTTACTAGCCTTAGCACCAGAAGTGAAGAACAGAACAAGACCCACAGTCCATGCCTACCACATCTAAATCCCTCCCCACTGACCCTACATCTTCAAGTTTCCATTACCTTCCTACATCATCAAACTTAGGGCCAAGGATTTATAACACAGGCTTTCAAAGAACATCTCAGACCCAAATTTTTGCACACCTAGGCTCTCTGCAGACTGCTGAACCTGTGGATTTCATATTGAACTTGGAATGGAATGGGTGCTCTGTACTACCTCAAATCTGCAGCTAAATCAAACACACAGGCCCCATCATATTTGAGATATCTCAGGTGTTAATTTATCATGCAGAAGGCCTTTGGGGAGCAGGTTACATCTTGATGGATTATACTCTCCATCTTGCCCAAGCAGTGTATGTAGCATTGCCCTGACTCCTATTAAAAGTGAGAATCACTTCCTCCCCGTAAGTCAGCCTTTAAGTCTCTCTCATCTACATTTTAGATCACTTAATGAATTTATAAATTATGTAGATTACAGTGACGGCACAATAAAAACTCTATGACGTTGCCAACATGAAAGGAGGAGAAAGGTCCTAGTCAAAGACATTTGTGAGAAACAGCTCTATTACACAAAGATGCTCGGGTCTAGAGGATGCGGAGCACGCTGCAGAAAAGGGACATGATTTATCGTGTTTCCCAGCCTGGCTGCATTCTCTGGTGCTGTGATTAATTCTGTGGAGGAGGGTAGTTCTGACATCTCACAGTGTGACCTGTCTTCTCAAGTCCAAAGTAGAGTGTGCTTTCTTGCTTAAAATGAAGATTTAAAAATATTTTGATAAGAAGGATGCATACAGCTTTGCTTATTATCTATACTTTATATCAAAGGCATTTTTTACATTGCAGATTTTAGTACAGACTACATGTATATGAAAATTTAAATGTTTATTTTATACATAAAATACATACTCTTCTAAAAGTATACACAACTTATATATGGCTGTTATGATGATCCTATACTTTAATTTTAGTAGGACAATATGCTTTTTTTGCATTTCTACATGTCCAATTTGTCACATAGATAATGCTTATTTCTTTCCCAAAACTGGACTCCTGATTCTGTTGGATAGTTACTCCCTTCAATAACCTTCAAGGCAGAATGGGAAAGGATCAGTTTAAATTCATTATGTGACGGAATTTAAACTGTCATGTAAAGTGTCAGCAAGACATTGCTATAACCATCTATGATGTAGGTCTTTGCTACTTGAAAACTTTAAATGGAAGAGCTGATAATTGGTCATTTTCAGAATATCACAGCTAAAACCATGACTGACATTGAGACTCCCAAAAAAGAAGTGGGAAAAGACAAAATCACCAGGCTAGGAATGGCTCAGAAGGAAGCAATGGCAACACCAATGGTCACAGGCTACAGTGACTCCAGAGTAAAAGTTGCTGAGCAATTCTGGTGACAGGGAATAATTTCCCTTCCTTGGTACCTTGGCCACATTGTTAGAGCTGTTTTATAACACAGCCTACAGCAGTCAAGCTGATACACACCCAACAGTCAAACCACCATTCAACAGCTTAGAAGATGATTCTTAAAGCAATAACACCTAACCAAAGCAAATTTGACTATGCCATCATCAACTTTTCAATGACTATTCCCTCATTTTCATTTTCTTTACCTTGAGAGAGTGCCTGTGTCCTAGGTGCCATTCCTTTTAAGTTGTTTGTTCTTAACTAATCTAATTGTCCAAAGACAAAATAGCCTTTTCTGTGAACAGATGAAGCAGTTAGCAGCCCTTGCCAAGAGAACTCACATTTGGATAAGAAATGAACTAGAACACTGGCAATGATGAAACCACAACAAATCAAGTCAGAGTCTGTAGTGAGGACATTTGTTCACCAGCTACTGAATAGCTGCAGATGTAGGCGTTTCTTACTGAAAACTAATAAGGTTGTCTTAAAGTTTAAAATTCATACAAACATTCATTCAAGAACTGAGATGTTACACATGCTATACACGCATATATCCAAGTTACATAAAAATTACTTTTGCTTGGTGTGAATTATACAGTTGAATATAATTATGTTTTCTCTCACACATGTATGCAATAAGTATTTTATAGATATAGATACATGTATACATATTTATATAAATGCATGGAGAAAGTATGGGACAATGTAAACTCTGAATTCTTTTCTGGAGTCACAGAGGGTGGCTGATGAAGCAGATACCAGGGCATGAAAGAAGATTAACTATATCAGTGATTTAACTTTATAATCATAAGAAAAACACAAATTTATTTCTATAGGTATAGTACTATATCATATCAAATCATTTTTGGCTCATTTGTTTGATGTACCAGTAAAAGAATCTTAAAATATTCATACTTTTAACCCTCTTTTACTAACTTATAAAAGTTATATCAAATCTGGAAAAGATTTATACTCAATTACTTTTAAATAGAATTATTCAGAATATGGAATATATAAAATTCTTTACAATCACAGTACATTCTTGCTATTAAACATTAAGCTATTAAAATGTTTACATGTGTATACAAATATTCAGATTAAGAAAACATTTAGAATGTAATTTTAAATATATCCATTCATCTATCCATCTGTCTGTCTATCTAATATTATCTCAACTACACTCACACATGCACCTGCTTGTGCACACACACACACATATACCTCCATACCCAGCATTATATAGATAACAATATATAATGTATATAGCATATATTTTTTATATATATGATCATTGTCAACATTTTGTATGTATCCTTTCTTTCTTTCTTTCTTTCTTTCTTTCTTTCTTTCTTTCTTTCTTTCTTTCTTCCGTTCCTTCCTTCCTTTTCTCTGTAACTAATATTTATGTGTGTTTTTAAGTTCCAAGAAGTCTATAATAAGCTTTCAAAATCTATGATGACACATAGATAAAAACATTCTATGTCAGTTTCACTCACAAGCATACATTTTCCAAAAACTGTAAGTGAGGAAAGTGAGGGACTGGAGAGATGACCTAATGGTCAAGAGTGATTGTGGCTGTCTCAAAAGATTCAGATTCAGTTTCCTGTACACATGTTGGGTGGTTCACAACCTCATGTAACCCCAGCCCCATAGGATGTGGTGGTCTTCCTGGTCTCTGCCTCCACAGGCGACTGTATACATGTTGCACACACAGACAAATATAAACACATACACATAAATAAAAAACATCTTAAAGGCCGTAATTGAAATATTGTCGACTCAAATTAAGAAAAGACATAAAAGAGGGCTGGGTGGTGGTGGTGCATGCCTTTAATCCCAGCACTCGGGAAACAGAGGCAGGCGGATCTTTGTGAGTTCAAGGCCAGCCTACAAAGTTAGTTCCAGGACAGGCTCCAAAGCTACAAAGAAGCCCTGTCTTGAAAAAAAAAAATGAAAGAAAGAAAAGAAAAACATATCATTGGCATGTTGTCTCTATTCCAAGATGAATCATTTTATGTTTGATTTAGTCTAAGAAATAAAACAATCCACCACTTATAGAACAAAACTGACTAGAGATTTTAAGCAAATCTGTCTTATTTAATCATCAGGTAGTAGAATCACTTCTTATAAAGCAAACAAAAGGATGATTATAATCATCACAGTTCAATACTGGACTTGAGATTATAGCCAGTGTAGTGAAGCAATTATCTATAAGAACCAGTCCTGTAATGAATCTTAGACATCCTGTACATTGACCTAGACATGATAGATTTTTATGAATTCCCTTCTCTATATTTAATAGGGAGCTTCTCAAGCATGTCCTAGATCCACACATCTTGTTCAGAGTCACACACATTCTCTATGTCCTGTGTTCAATGGAAGCTGTCTCTCCACTGAGCAAAGATTGCTCTGTCCACCTACTCTGCGGTTTCGTGACTTAACATCTCTCAAGAGCTTTGTTTATGTGACTTTCCTACCCTCCCCCTGTGTCTTCAATTTCTTCTTTTCTGATGGATTATTGCCCATGCTGACCAAATTCTTCAAATAGCTAGAATCTTTTGACTGAAAGAAATTCATTCCTTAATATTTTTTTTCTATTACTACTCTAGTTAGTCTCATTGCAGTAAAACTTCCTGAGTTTACAATTCTAGCTGCCTCCACTTCTTAAACTTCTGTTACGACTCAACTGATTCCAACCAAGCTCTAATCCTAAGATTCCACTAAAGCTGTTTTTCTTTTTTTTTTAACATTGTTTTATTTTTTTTCCAATCAAAAACATAATTAAAGAAATAACATTTTTTCTTTTCTTCCCCTTCTCCCGGTCCCCTCCCGCTACCCCCCCACCCCTCCTCCCTCTCCCTTCTTCCTTGAAAGAGGGCATGGTGCCCTGCCCTGTTGGAAGTCCAAGGCCCACCCCCCTTAGGCCATTAACTCCATCTCTTTCCCAATATCTTACAAATACTTTCCTTGAAATAGGGTCTTACTATTTTGCCTACGCTAGTCTTAAACTTGTGTATTCAACTGATCGTCCTTCCTTAGCCTCCTGGTCATCTAGGCTACAGGTATGCAACCATCTTAGCGTCTCTCTATATGCCTCTCGTGAAGCATCTTCTGGATGTCTCTGGGACATTACTCGTTCCTGTTGTTCTTCTATCTTCTCAGGATACTATGTTAGCACTCTACCATCTGCATCTGACGCTGAATTTCACACTGATACATTGGTCGCAGGATTCTGCTCCTTGAGTTTTATTGCTTTCCTACATCACCTCCTCTATTCTTACAGTTTTAAATTTTCTCGGCATGTACATGAGTTCCAAGCATGGATCTCCAATAATGATTGTTCTCCTGAGCTCTGAACCCTGGCGTGCAGCTATGCACTTGGAATACTCACTCAGCTATCAACTGGGAGTTTTTACATGAGCGTTTCCCATGAACTTCCCTTTTCCTTGGCAAACTACCATTCTCCAATGCTTGTTATAATAAAGCATGCCACAGTCTACTCAAGCTACCCATTAAAAAGCCAAATGCATTAGTCAATTTGAGGCATTTCGCCTTAGCATATCTTCCCTCTATACATTTCTCTGCATATTGTCAGGCCACTATCACCTCTCAGCAGCTGTAATCCAGCCTTTCCCATGTCTATTCATATTTATCCAAAGCTTTGATCTACTCACCCTAGAATTATTTGTTTCTTTACTCTGACTTTTCCAAAGCTCACCAATGAACTTCAGGTCTTCTTCGTGTTCCTTATCTGGGCCTAACCAACCTTATGTCATCTTGGCTCCTATTTACTTCTCTGAACACTCACCGTTGCCACTGGGATCTGATTTCTTGTTCTTGAATTACCAGATTCCTTTCCAGCTCCCAGCTCTCTGTCCAGCAGAAAGCCCTTGAAATGCCTGAATCCCCTCTCCCCCAGTCTCAACCTCTCCTCACACAGGCCTTGCTTGGCTGAACTGCCTGTGGAATGGCTCTCTGTCATACCACATTCTTTTACTTCCTTCACGGTACTGCAATCCCAAAGGCTCCTGTGCTGGTTCCTTTTTTATGAGTCATGAGCTTCCATTGGATTCAATTTCCTTGGAAGAGGCTTGGTGCCGTTTTCCACATCTAACACATGATAATAGCTCAAGAAGAGCTTAATAAAAAAAATATGGAAATTAGCTGACAATTTTTCCTCTTGCTTTCTCTGTATATATCTTTCTCAAAATGCATATAAATACACACACACACACACATAGACACACACACACACACACACACACACACACACGTATGTGATTTGGGAACGAGAAGGAAACCGTACTAGATGTTCTACTATGGTATTGAGATTACTCAGGGAAAAGGTAAATTTCTCTCCTGCCTCCCTTCTCTTTGTGAATCTTTTCTATTCCTGGCACCCCTGTCTTAGGGACCCTACTCCTTTACTTGAAGTTTTCTAGCACTGAAGAAAGTAGAACAATAACAGTACCCTCCCCGCCTCCACAGGCTTCTCTTGTAGGAAGTTTTTGGCATATTCTTTTACTTGCTCTATGCTGGGTGGAGCAACCCAGGTGTTATGTGTGTTTGGAAACCAATGGAGCAGATCTTTACAATCGCACCCCGACTGCAGCTACACTTCCATAGGAGGGTACAGCAGAAGGATTCTTTGGGCAACTACACCTCGGAAGACTGTAACTAGCATTGGAAACCATCCTGGCTTCAATGCACCACTTTATGATTAAAAAAAAAAAGAAGAAGAAAAAATACACAGAACAAAAGCCCGCTCAGTGCCACTCAGTCTACGTCACACCCTGGATCTGGCTTGTCCTTGTCCTTGAGGGTGTGATTTAAAGTACGTTTTTCCTTTCCAAACATGCTTAAGGCAGGATCAGCAGGCAATGTGGGTTCCCCCCTCTGCCTCTAAAGCTTCCTGTTTGTGAATTTTCCACAGATGTTTTCTGTTTGCAGCAGTGCGGCAGCAACTCACTCCTAACAGCAAGGCAAACAGCTTGCCTGATGGCCAGGCAGTGCTGGTGGAAGCTCTCCAGCTCGTCAAAGAAGGAATGTGGTTACTGTAAACATTTATTTGTCAGGCCATAGGTTTTTTAGTTCCCCCTTTACCCAACTTCAATGAACTCCTCTCCCTGGCCTCTGACCAACCTGCTAGGACTTGAAAAGCAGCATCCTGGTGACACAGCTGGGCTTGGGAGGACACAACCCCCTTCTATGGCTGAAGAGCAGGTCTGCTGCTGTCAGTGTGCCTGCAGAGGAGACCCCTACCCCATAGACTGCTGGGTGAAGGGCTCTTACGGAGCAGGTACAGACTGCTCTTCACAATGGGCCAGGCTGCCTGCTAGATTGTAAAGAAAGTATGGTGCATCCAGCTACATTCAAATTTTTAAGAGATCATTTTTTTGGTATAAATTTGTCCCTTGCAACGTTGGAGATGTACTTATACTACAAAAACCTCAGACCAACCAACCAACCAACCAACCAACCAAAAACAAAAACAATGCACTGTTCAATCAGGACCTTGGTCTAACAAGGCCCCGGATTTTTTTCTCCCTGCCCTGGGGTCTCTGACAGCTGCAGCCTCCCTAGGTTCTGGCTGGGATGGTTTTCCCTGACTTGTTGGGATATGCTCTGGGAAGCTCTGAGAATGAGCTCTTCCTTCCTTAGTTCCTTTCTCCCCAGGGTTTCCAGGTGTGTGGATCCCAGGGAGCCTCATTTCCCTTTCTGGCGGTGACTTCTCAGCAGAAAGCCAGCTTCTCCACAGATGCAGTCCTGAGGGGAGGGAGAGCACAGAGGATGAGAGAGGCAAGGCAGCTCTGAGGGATTAACTCTTTCAGACACAGGATTCTGGTCTAGAAGAATAGCAATGCATCCAACTGCCTCCTGTTGACAGTATCTACACTCTCAGCCCAGCAATGTCTTTTTTCAAGTCAAACCAGTGCTGAGTTGTGCCCAAGTCACTGTTGGAGTCACCTCATGGCCAGGACAATAGTGTGGCTGCTGTCAGGGAACAAAGCTCAAGTATGCTGTCTCCAGGCTCAATCAACATGGAGACTGAGTTGGAGCTGTACTGCATGGAGGAAGCCAGAGGAGCCTCTGAGCAGGCCCGTCTGGCCCATGCCAGTCAGACTGATTCTGTTCTAAGGGCCGCAGTGTGTCATCTAAGGTTGTGTTGGAGGGAAGAGTTCTATTAACTACAAGCAAACTCAGGAGCAACTGAGCTGGAGTGGACTCTGCTTTCGCTCTTGGTGGCCTCTGCCTTTCCAACAGTGCTTTCCCAAACCCGTCAAGCCTTCCAGTCACTGAGGCCACATCCCTTAAGTCCTCTTCTCCAGCTCCGTGTGAAAGGTGCCACTCACAATGGGACCGATATCTCACACCCCTCAACTCCCCTAAGGTCCCGGAAAAGGGGGAACTGCTGCTCACAAAAGCCAGCTCACGGTATTGGCTTCAGCACTGCTTAATGGAAGTTCATTCTGCCTGAGCTTCAACTCTCAGCAACCTCTACCGATAAACTCCTCCCCTTCCAGACCTGGATGGAAAGCCGCTTCCTCCAGGAAGTCTTCCCAGATTTTCTGTGTCCTCCAAAAGCACACTGTGTATTATCATATTTCGTTGTCATTACTTATTCCGATGCCTTCCTTCCCCCTTCCCCAAAGTATGACCTTTGAGGACATTAACCACCCTTCCTCTTGGCACAAAAGCCCAGTATCTCGGAGGGAACTGGTAACTTTACCTCACAGGAGACTGGGGTAGAACTGGGCGATACAGGCCAATAAAATCACATAGCAAGACCCTGCCTGAAGATTCTAGTTGCTTACATTTGAATCACGCACCGTGGCATGATTAGTAGGTATGCAAATGGACGAATTGATATGTGGTGCCTCATTCTCCTCATAGGATCTGAGTAGATGTAGCGTCTTCTATGGCAACGGCCCCTTTACCCATCATCCTTCACTGATCTGTCACTTAGAGCAGGCCTTGTCTGACAGTAGGGGGCCTAAGTTGCTGAGTCTTAATTTCATCAAGCTTTCATGGGCTGTGGTACCTTAGAGCATAAGTTTCTATTTTTTAATCTGTACTTTGTTTCCTGGCACAGAAATGGAATCCCAGAAGTGAACACATGAACCTTGGCTAATCCCTACTCCAGGGCTCTTCTGGGGACCACTGGGAATGTGGTTTGCCAAGCTCGAGCCCAGCTTTGTTCCAGCATGGTCAGACTGTTGAGCACTAGCCTGCCCCGGGAGTAGAAACAAGGCTGAGCATGGGCGGGGGGGAAAGGCCAATCCTGAGTGGCAATGAGGGTGAGTATCACGGGCAAAAATAAACTACCAGATAGGCTATGTCAGCGGACGGCTCATTTATTCCAAGGGGGCAAGGGACCCAGGAAGAATAGACCCACTGAATTCATGTGGTGGCATGTCATTAGTTGGGGCAAGAACATCCCTTGAGGGCACTTCATTTGCATACTCGGGGCAACCTTATATGGTCATATAAGAATGTCTCAGTGGTCAGATAAGCATCAAGTCCCAATAGCCATGGAGATACAAAATCCTGGGCTTGAAGCATGCTTCAACTCCTTCTTAGCTTCAGGCCAGCCCCGCAATGGCTGTGGCTCTGGAGTAGATGGGTGGAGAAAGGCAAGACAAAACAAAAGGAGATGCCATCTACCTGGGGATATCTGTAGATTTCACATCTCACAGCTAGCAGTTGCTTATCGTACCTCAGGGCCTAAGGCTGTCAATGGTTGATCTGCTAGGAAGCAGGCAGAGGTATGGATCGTGCAGTTCACAGAGCTCTGTAGTGTGTGAAGGAAACATGTGGAGCTGAGCTTTCCATGAGTTTCATCAGTGTGGAAAATATTTGGCATGCGCTAGGGAAATAGGATTAAGTTGCTTTTATCCTGTGTGATTACCTCTAGACCTAAATAGTGGAGTGGGTTTGGGAAATATGAATACTTCTTTTTCCTTATTTTGGCATTGGACCCTATGGTGCAGCACCAAGGGAGAGCCCTAGGTGGGGTCTCAGACATTGTAATTTGTTGTGAGCTTAAAGCTTACACTGCTTAGTGCTTGCACTGCTTAACATTCTGGTCCAATGGGCCCGTACAGATTATTGATCAAGGTACCTTCACCTTCATTTGTAACAAGCTTCCCAAGTGACTGTGATGCTGGTCATCCTCAGATCATGTTCTGATCTCCATTTTATCGAATTCTGAGATCCTTTGACAATTAAGTTCCAGGCCTCAATAATCCTCACTGAGAGCTGCTATAAAGATTTGCACTGATATGAATCTTGGTTTATTGATACAAATTTAAGGTCAATTTTGTTATACTGTGTATATGTATATTTCTGCTCTTGATTAAGGTATTGTTTGTGCAGCTTATGTAAAAATGTAATGTATAATTATGAAATATACGTTAATAGATACTCATCTGTTTTCTAGATGTACAGAGATGTATTTCAAACCTTTCAAAAACTCCAGAAGGATATAATATTACCCAAGTAAACTGGAAGTACATTGTAAGCAACTTCCAAAACTCTAGAACTGACAGAGACATCTTCCTGCCTGGACAGCCACCCAAAGACCCTCTGTACAATTGGGGCATCCATTTTCAGCCTACAGGATCATAGTGTCCAGCAGACGTTTCCATGAAGCAGGAAATTTCAAAGACAGTTATGCCTATATTGGCAGTTTGTCAGTCACTTTCTTCTGTGTCCTGCAGAACGTCTAGCAGATTCTTTCATGAAGCAGGAACCCTGAAGGATTGTCTCACCTTTAGGCAAGTTCAGTAGTCATTTCTCTACAGGTCCTGCATATCCAGTTTATCAAGTAGTCCAGTCAAGAGCAGTTTCTTGCCCAAATGGCTAACAAACTCCATAAGGAGCCTCTTTGAAGCCCATTTTCCTCTTGAAGTAGATTTGTGCTGCCAGGAGCAGATGTGTCTCATTGTCATGAAAAGTCCTAAGTTATTAAAACATTTTAAATGCCATATTCTGTAGTCTTTGAAATGTTTAAAGAATGCCTATCCATCTGAAATACATCTCTGTACATCTAGAAAATCTAACTAACATGACTATAAGCTTGACTATTATAGATAACTATCTATGAACCTATATTTTTAAATATACATTTTTAAGTGAGCTGGGCAAACACAATACCTTAATCAAAGGCAGAAATATACATATAACAGAATTGACCTTAAATTTGCATCAGTAAACTAAGATCCATACCAATGCAAATCCCTATAGCACATCCCCCTTTAAATATAAAGAAACATTTATAAGCATGACCTCTGGCTCTTTTGGGAGAATGAGCATTTGGATGGGGTTTGTGAGAAGCATGCTGCGGCTTGCTTGATTGCAACCTGGACCAGCTGTGCGCCTGGAAGTGGGGCAGTGTGCATGGCTCTCTGCAGTGGTCCTCTCCTCCAACAGACAGCAGAACAGTGAGATACTGTTTTAAGGATTAGGTAAGTCCCCATTTGGTTACAAGATACCAGCACTCATTTATCCTGAAGTGGGTGACTTCTTCAGGAATTATTTCTGCTTTAAAGCCGTAGATCTTTGAATCTTTTCTCTCCAAGTACACTTTTGACTTCCAGTAAAAGGTGGACAGTGGTGAGCAGAAAGACGTTGGGAGGTGAGTATCTCAAGTTAGTGAGTAGACAGGTGAGTTGAGGTGGGAGGGTACACTAGGGAGACCTGGACCTGGGCTGGGCCAGATCAAATAGCAGGCACAGGAGATAGTTATAGCCCTATTTCCTCCAAGTTCTCAACAAGGTTACCTCAAAAGACTCAGCAGAGTTAGTCCACATGATCCAGAACTTTTCATTTGGCTTGGGAATCACTATTATGAGGAAATGTAAGGAGATATTATCACCAGACTCTCACCCCATATTCCTAAATTCCAGTACAATCATAGGCCCTCTTTTGTGATAACCCTGGGCCTTGGGGAGAGGTGGTATGATACAGAATCTCATTTAGAGGTGAGCACTCCATGGTTTCTGATCCTTTTCATGTCAAGCCGTTGTGGACCTCTGTGGTAATGTCTACCTACTGCAAAAAGAATCATCCTTGGTGAGGGTTGAGGGGTGCATTAATTTGTGGTGTGAAGAGAAGAACTTAAGATGTGGTCCACTAGGGCCTACCACTTATCCAGCCATGGGTTTTGGCCCAGTTAAGAGGTCTTGGTATAAGTTCTGTCTTGTGGATTAGGCTATAAATCCAATCAGAAAGGATTTGGTTACTCCCATAATATTCATGCCACTATTCCACTAGTGTGCATTTATCTTTCCAGGCCAGTCATTATTATAGCTATAATATTTAGGGCTCACAGCTGAGTTAGGCTATTGGTTGCTTTTATCCCCTGGTAGCATGAGGGATGATGTTTCTAGGCCAACACCAGCTTGATTCCTGCATGTCCTGTGGCCCGAGTATGTGATTTCTTTGGCAGTAGGGCTTTACAATCAAGTTCCTGAGTACAGTGAAGAGCAATGGCCATAATGTGTAATGTCTGAAGGTGTGGATAGAACCCCACTAACAACTAATGCCTCACTAACTAACAAGAATCCCATACCTGGCCCTCAAACTTTGTGTTTGATATTCTATGTTGTCTGGGAGATATTGTTTCCCAATTACAGGGTAACTCTTTTTAAACTCTCTGTTTTTAATATGTGTGTATTTTAGCAGGCATTTACGAAAGCAGGCTTCCCCATGGCTTATTTAGTATTATTTCTCTCCGTACTCCCTCCTGCTTCCTACCTTCTCACCACACCCCTCACTTAATCTTGCTTGTCTTGTTAGTCCCCTTTCCCACTTCTAAATGCCTATGTTGTGTCACCACCACTCCCAACATCCAATCCTATGTGCTTTGACTTCTATAAGGGTTTATCTAAAGACTCAAAAACAGCAACCACCTGTGAAAGAACATGTAGCATTTGTCTTTTTAGAGCTGGGATACCTCACAAAGAAGGGTAATTTCTAATGACACGCATTTGTCACTATCCATTCATCATTTGATGGACATCTAGGCAGCTTCTATTTCCTTTTGTGAATACAGTAACCATAAACATGGATAGCAAGTATCTCTGCAGAAGAATAGAGAGCTTCCCATTGTCCCCTAGGTAGTAATTTCAAAAAACATCCTTTGTCTTTCAGTTGCCTTGTAAGGACACACACACACACACACACACACACACACACACACACCGTCTGTAACTTATGAAGGTAAACTTGTTCATTCCTTATATATTCAACAAACTGTATCTGGACATCAAAGAGCGACAAAGACAAAGGATTAGCACACTCAGGAAGATGAGCTGTGTTAGACGATGGGGGCACACATAAGATCTGAGAGACTCGGGAAACATTTGCCAAAGGTGACATTTTTGTTTTATTTAGAACCATCTAACAGAACTTCTCAGACTTGATCCTCATTCCCTCTGAAGAAAGAAATATCTTCTGAATACTTAAAATCCAACACAGCAACCTTCTGTCCCATAAATTACCTGGAAGCTGGGAACTCAAGTAGCTCAATTTCCTTTCCTGCCTCTGGTCCTCCTGCCAACTTGTGCCCCCAGAGCTCTTTTATCAAATGCTTAATTTTCCTAGAGCTTAGACTCCCTGAGTTGAAGCAGTTTCTAACTACTGTTTATCGTATTACGAGGGAGACTCCCGGCCCAAGTATCTGAGAAATAAACAACACATCTTCTAGATGCTTAAGAACTGGAGACATTTCTTATGATAAATGTTGAGAATCTGACTTAGAGACAGCTCCCTCACCTGTCTCCTCTCCATTATAAGCCTCAGGATCCTGTGAGAAGGAAGACATTCTATTCATCTTTATTGCTGGACTTGGCTAGTATCTATTTTTTGTTGTTATATTGTATGAATATGTCACAACATATCTATTCATGTTACTGTGGACGGACTGTTTACAAATTCATATAAATAGTCAAAACATTGCTATAAACTTTCCCATACATTCCTTTAGTGTGTTTGTACTTAACCACCCTTTCCTTCCCTTTCTTCCCTTTCCCTTCCCTTGCCTTCCCCTTTCTTTCTTTCTTCCTTCCCTCTCCCCCTTCCCTTCCCCTTTCTTTTTTCCTTCCTTCTCTCCCCTTTCCCTTCTCTCCTCTCTCTCCTCCCCTTCTCTCCTCCCTCCCTTTCCTTCCCCTCTCCCCTCCCCTTTCCATTGGTTAATATTAACTGCCAACTTGACACAGCCCAGGCTTACCTAGGTAAAAAGTCATAATGAGGACTTGTGTAGATCATGTAGACCCATAGGTGTTTCTATAGAGTGGTTGTCTTGATTGTTAATCGCTGTAAGAATAACCAGCCTTCTGTGGCAGCACCATCCATGGCTGGGCCCTAAACTGGATAAAAGTAAAGAAGGCTATGTGTAAGTATAAGCAAGCAAACAAGGATGCAAGAGTTAATTCTCTGTCAGCTCTTGACTACAATGTAATACTTAAGTTCCTTCCTTGACTTCCCTGTAAGAATGAACTATTATCTGGAATTGCAAACAAAATAAATCCTTTCTCCTCTGCGCTGCTTTCTGCCAGGATATTTCAATCACAACAGAAGAAATCAAACTAGAATATCTTCCCTCTATGTCTTCCATTCCTCCTTTCTTTCTCTCTTGCTCTGTTTTGATAGTTCCAGGGAGTCTCGCACAGCAGGCTGGCAGTCTGTCTGTGAGCTTCAGCCCTGGCCCAATGTGTTTGCATTTCTACGGAGTGCATTTCGTCTTCCAGATAAAATGAAAGACCTATAGTTAAATGTGAATTTCAAGTAAATGAGGGCTGATTCATTGCTATAAATGTACCCAAGATATTGTATGAAACACTCTTGTGCTAAAGACTTATTTTTATTAGACTAACTTAATATGAATTAATGTACATCCTAGACCTGACAATACTACACATAACCCAGGAGTGGAAATTACTGTGTAATAGGATGTGTGTATCTTTAACTTTAATAGACAACAGTAAGCTTCTTTGCTAAGTAACTGAACTCAATTAAGCCTTCTCTGGTAGTGTATGAGAATGTTAGGGATTTCCCTACATATGTTACTTGTCCATGTATATGTAAGATTCTTTTCTAGACTTTGCTCTGCTGGTGACTTAATTAATTACATGGCAATGCATCTTGAGGACTGAGAGATTGCTAAGTGGGTAAAGTACTTGCTGTATTTGCATTAGGTCCTAAATAGACATCCCTAGCATCCATGTAATAGCCAGGGATGGTGGCATGGGTCCATAACCCCAGGGCTTGATAGACAAACAGATCCCAGGAGTTTGCTGGCCTGCTAGCCTAGACAATGGGCAAGCAACACTCAGTGAGTCCTTGTCTCAAAAAACCTGACTTTGACTAATGGCCTCTAAATGTAAAAATATGGACATACATACACACACACACATCTGTACACACACATGTGCACACACATGCACACAAACATGCACACACATGCACATGTGCACACACACATACATGCACACACACATACAGACACACATAAGTGAACATGTACGTATTCTGAATCCACACCACCAACAATAATAACAACAATATCTCTCTGATAAGGCCAGTTCTCCCATCTGTATCATTTAAACGTATTTCACCTATTCTTGATCTCTTGAGTGCCCAAACAAACAATGTTTTAATTAGTTCTTGTACCAAAGCTACTGAATAACGTGGAGGGATTTCCATTATTATAGCATGTCATCTTCAAATCCATAGGTCTTGTGCATACCTCCACGGATGAAACGTTGCTTTAAAAGAGTAATTTATCCTTTAACGTACATCAGAGCTGTTTCTCAGTTCCACTGTGGTATTTCCAGCACTGTAAACATCTCTATCCTGAGAGCATTGTGTCTGCTTCCCTTTGGATCCTGGGGCAGCTGGCATTGTCTTTGTGTGTCTCAACATTTTTGAAGCTAGAAGATAGTAGAAGTGAATAACATCAGTCCCTAAGAAAGTCACACTTCCTCTTCCAGCAGCCTGCCAGTAAGGAGGATCGAGGAGTCGGTGCATAGTTAAATGGATTCCCATGTTCCTAGCCAGGAAGGCTTTGGAGCGACCCATGGCCGCTTCCTAAGACTTCTTCAAGCTTCACAGCTGAGCCACAGTGTTTTGACCCAGGGAAATCTCACTGTATTTTGCAGCCAGACTGCATGTTTTGTGATCCCTGGGGACTTCTCTACTTCTCCCTTACAAAGTCCACTTTCTGCACAGCTTACACGTGTCCATCTCCCTTCTTGTGACAACCTTCGTTCTGAAGAACTGCAGTAAAGGTAGTGTAGGCCACATAAACCTCTGCAGGGTTTTTCTTAGCTGCTTAGTGTACTTGGTGACAGATTTCAAAACCTTTTAGATGCTATTTGTTGCTATAACATAGCAATGTAATTATAGGATGGATCTCCCTTATCAGAAATCCTTGGAAACAGAGGTCTTTCTACTCTGATTTTCCAGATTTTCAATATTGAGATATCTTGGAAATGAGATTCAATCCTAATACAAATTCCTTTATGTTTCATATCCACCTAGTGCATGGAGTCTAAAAGAGTTTTACCTGGTATTTTTAGTGTGCTTATACTTTGACCATGGTCTGTGACATGAGGTCAGGTTTAGAATTATTCATGTGTATGTTATTGGGAGTGGGAAGCTTTGGGATTTGGGAGCGTTTCAATCAGGGATCTTCAGTTTATGTGAGGTATGCTTAATTCAACCGAGTCCAATAACATTGCTAAATTTAATTGCTAACTCTAATAGTGTTTGACAATGGGTCTTTTGAGAAAAAAGGAAATGCTAAAGAACGAACCTTAAGAAATTAATGTGCGCTCCATCCACTGGTGACAAAGAGTACAAATTCCTGTTCAAACCCAAATGCTGCCACTTGTTAATTGGTGTGCTATCAGAAACTCTTACTTTCCTGTACATTTGTTTCTTGTTACACACCCATAAAACACAGATAATAATAGGACCCACCTCCTATATATTTGTTTGTTATATGTGTTGATATATATTTGGTTTGTTATATGTGTTGATCAAATTATTATGTACCCAGGACTCGGAACGGTGCCTGGCACACGAGAAGTGCTCCTTAGATGCCAGCTGTCTGCTCCAGTTCCCTCTTTGCATGTTTTTAGGTTACTCAGACATTGCCTTCTATGCTCTAGCTTTAACAAAAAGAAAGAAAGAAAGAAAGAAAGAAAGAAAGAAAGAAAGAAAGAAAGAAAGAAAGACAAAAATAAAATTTAAAACAAAACAAAAACAACCTCTGTCCCCCCAAAAAATTTCTCCCTGCCAGGAACAAATGTGCCTTTCTTTTCTGGATATTCATTGCCTTCAGAGACAGGCTTTCCTTAAGACACAGATAAGTCTGTATGATGCTCTGTGAATATTAGACAACACACCTTTGTTGTAAGAAGGCCGCTAGTTAGTTCCCAGCGGCTTAGCCCTGAAATAATCCCACAGAAACTATATTATATAAAACACAGCTTGGCCCGTTAGCTCTAGCTTCTTATTTGCTAACTCTTACATCTTAATTTGACCCATTTCTAGTAATCTGTGCTTGCCACGTGGCTGTGGATTACCGGCTAAAGTTCCGTCTGGCTCCAGAGGGGCTACATGGCTTTTCTCTACGCCCCCTTCCTTCTCCCAACATTCAGTTTAGTTTTCCCTGTGTACCTGGCAGTTTCTTTATTAACTAATGGTATTCACAGCGTACAGAGGGGAATACCACTTCACACCTTTACCTTCAGACACTTCAATTTGCTTGTAGCAAAACTGTCGCAATGAATGTGCACAGTCAGTGTCTCCTCCATGAAAGACCATTACGTAGCGAGTGGTTTGTGGCAGTCTTGCCTTCTCTTGTCAGTTCCCTAAGCAGATCAGGTACCCAACAATCTACACTCCCAGAAGATCCTGTACTACCTCTCCATAGCGGCTGCCACCTGGATAGCATGATATTAACTGTTGATGTGTGTTTTGAATGCTTGAAGGCACACATGGGTTTTAAATCTCATGAGGAACTGCTGGGGTGGGACAGACTGACTGTCCTGCTTTCAGAGGACAATTGCAGCACCCCATCATAGAGAACCACTGGAAGATCAGCAGAGGTTAGGAGGAATCAAGGAAATCTCCTTTCCTGAAGCATCTCCTCTGCTTCTCCGCTTCCTGGGTGTCAGGCAGAACTGGCAAGGTGCTTTAGGACACATGTTCTTTCCCCAAGTCTTGTTTCTGAAGCTGAAATTGCAGCTGGCTCTCCCAAGTCCTGGAAAAGGATGTGTGTGGCAAACTTCCAGAATCAGGTGGGAAGGATTCTTCGGATGAGGGGCCGACCTAGAAAAATTCATGTCAGCCACTTTCATTTCCAAGTCAAAATAAACAAAGCAGAGGTTTAAAGTTGAAAGCATGCTGTCTGCAAATAGGACAAGGGCGCTTTTGTCTTTAGATGAAGCGAGTGTGTTATCATCCTCCATCCACCCCTCCCTGCTGCGATAGAAGGGTAAGAGAAAACATGAGTTGGTTTTATGGCACAACAGCCAGCCAGGGGATGAATAATCTCATCCGCTTGGACCAGCTGATGTTTGGAAGTCAGAAGGTTCTCCCGCAATTTTCAGGGGTGACGCCACTTCACCTGTGCCATCGCTCTGCTCTAGGCCAGCAGCTGGGTGAATATGTGTGGGCATTAATTCGCTTGTTTTATTTGCACAAAAACCTAGTGGGTAAATAAACCCCCCCTCATTGGTGGCTAGAAATGACAAGGCAAAGGATAATTGGGGCTGAGTTTCCTCAGGTGACATAACTTCAAAACAGGGTGCTTAGATTTGAATGCTAGGCTCCCCACGAAAGGCAAGAGTAACAAAATAATTGAAATTTGTCAAGTTCCTTACAACCATCGGCACGTGTGGACGAGGGCTGCATTGATGACAAGCCTGCTATGTGATCAAATTGCATGACTTTAAGAGTCACCGTTGCTGTCTGTGTCCCGCCTGTGGCTAGCACCATGGTTGTCACAGATTTGAAGGGCTGTATAGGCATTCATAAAGAAGGGTCTATTTAACAGTAATACCTGCTATTTAGAGGCAAGAAGGGAAGGAGGGGATGGAGGGAGGGAGAGAGAGACAGGAAAAGAGGGAAGTGTGCCATCTCTTTCTTTTGGTAGAGGACAGCTGCAGTCATGGAAGTCCTCACACTCCCCACAGATAAGGACATTCTAAGCCAGTCACAAGACGCCCCTATGAACAGGCCTCTGTGATCTGTCCTTTCTAATTTTTGTAAATAGAGTAGCAGCCACCTACCATTCACAAAGACTTTAGAGAGGATGAGAACAATGCTGGGTGCCTCACAGATGCTGCCTGGACAGACCCTCAGCATCCCTAAGATCTTAGGTTTATCTTCTGTTGCACATGATATGGGTCGCCAAAATACCTTACTCCCCCTGCTACCTCCTAGCTCCTCCTTTCCTTCCAAGGTCACCAGTCTTTCTTGATATTAGGCAAGGTCATGTAACTCAGCTCTGATCCAAAGGATGTAAGTGGGAGGCCCTCGCCTCCCCAATCTGAGGTGACTTCCCCCCACTAGCCGCACACCTGTTGGTGGTTATTGCAACTCTGAATATGGACTTCAAGCTGCCCTGAGACTTTGATCCTCTTGTGTCTGACCCCAGGCTTCCCTTCCCACCTTAAAAACATAAATCCCAATTTTGTGTGTTAGAAAGTAGAATCATGATCACCACTATCCAGGACCACCACACACATAGACTCTCCCAAGTCCTAATATAAGAAAAACAGCAGAAAATAGCCTCTTTCCCTACATATATCCCCAGTTCTGAGTTTAACTGGAAGAGCCTTTCAATCTGTTTCAACATTTGTACTGAGTTAAGCTATTACAACCCATTAGACTCTATCTTTGGTTAATTCCAAATATTGTCAGAGAAAGATTCTTTCCGTATTAAAAAGTATTTCATATTTTTTTATAAAAAAAATTGTATGCGCTGTCATGAAATGCAGCTGGAGTTTATTTGCATAATATCAGGTTTCTCAAAGTTAAGCGCAATAATTAGATACTGCTGTCACGAAAGTTTGTAGCTATGCCAAACATGTTTCCAGAATGCCATTGCCATCCCCAACTTCTCAGCTTCTCTAAAGATGCTTCATGCATTTCCCCTTGGTGCCAGTGTCAAATGCTATGGAAAAAATGTAATTATTCTCCAGACTCCAGGAAAAGATCTGCATTGAGATACACTGAAACTGCTCAGAAACCCACGTGTTGAAGCAGCTGAAGTGATCTTCCTGGAGGAAGGGGATGCCTTTCCCATCTTCTCCATCCTGGGATGCTGAGATGTTAAGGTCAGTGCCTATGGACCACTTCCCCTTCCCTGTCGCCACCAACTCATTTAGTGATGTCAAAAAATTCCCCAGTCTTCTGAGCTTTCAATGCATGTAATGTATGTCTGTTAGAGATGACCGTAGTGATCAAGTCTCATCCATAAAGGCAGCTAGTAAATTCTTACAGCATTGAGGGTCATACGTTTCTGTAGCTATTGTTTGACTGATGTTTAACACAAAAGGCACACACAATATCAATATATTAATGAATCTGAATTGTGTTTCCTTGAAAATTTACTTTCAAAAGCCAACAGCAGACTAAATTCAGCTGATGAATCCATAGTTTCTGAACTCTCTTATATGTGGTCACATAAAGAATATCATTTGCTGATTTTTAAAAATAATTTATTCACTCAATGATATTCATTGAAGGTTTTTTGTCAGTCATATATCCTCTCTGTGACTAATACTCACAAGGAACTGTTTCAGAGGAGGGAAGTTTCACCATGACCCATGGTTTCGGGGTTTCTGATCACACTTAGCTGTTTCTGTTTATTTCAAGTCACGGTGAGTGAGAACTCCATGGTAGAAGGGTGTGTTGGAGCAAAGTTGCTTACCTCATGGCAGCCAGCAAAGTAAAAGGAGAGGTAGGGCAAAGTCAAGATACCCTTCAAGGACACTCCCCAGCATCCTGCTTCATCCAGCTGGGCCCCAGCTCCTAAAGGTCCCACCTCCTTCCAGAACAGCACCATCACCAGGGGACCATACCTTCAACAGAGGACCTTGGGGAGGACATTTCCCAGTAGGACTATCATAAACAGACTCTTCAAGGAAGTAGAGATGGTTCAGCAGTCCAGACAGGGAATGACTCACTCCCTGGAACTCAGTTTCTCAATAATCAGATGAGGGAAAATCAGGGTATTCTGAATATATGAAGTACAGCATACAGTATGGAATGCCTAGGAAAATGGGGTATTGTTTGAGATACCACTTTGTGGAAGCAGCATAGCAAAGGAGCAGATCGATGCATGCTGATATCTTCTCAAACATCGTCTTTATTATATTACCCTGAGTCAGTGATTACCAACCTTCCTAATTTTGAGATCTTTTTAATACAGTTCCGAATGTCATGGTGAACCCCAACTATAAAATTATTTTCATTTCTACTTCATGACTGTACTTTTGCTACTGTTGTGAATCATAATGTAAATATCTGTGTTTTCTGATGGTCTTAAATGACCAACGTGAAAGGGTCATTCTACCCCTAAGGGGTCACAGCTCACAGGTGGAGAACCACTGTCCTAAATCATACTGCTAAGGCTTCTTTTCACAGGAAGAGAAACCACAGCTCAGAGATTAGGACAGGAAAAACAACTAAGATTCATGGCTGCTAATGACAGATCTGCGATCCAAATCTCAGCTGGGATCCACAACTGCTTATTTCCAAGGTATAAGGATGGTCTCTTTTCTGAGGCATTGCCTCTTTTTGTTGCTAATGAAATATAAGAAGTCACAATCTGAAAGAAAAAAGACACCTTCACTCATACTTTCATTCAAGCATCATTCAGACATCAGACAAATATTTACTGTACATCTACTATATGCCAAACATGACAGAAGTGTGATAGGGAGATAGACGGCAAGGTCCTTAAAGCGGAGAGTTCTGGTAAGTTTTGGAAACTGGCCGTGCTGAGTGTGGCGGGAGCTCTGTAAATACTGCCATCAGTGTTGTCTTCGTATTGTCAACTTGTCATGAACAGCTTACAGATTTTCAGAAAAATCTAACAATGGCCTCCTGCAAGTGGCTATGGCCATGTCCTGATACAGCACTGTACCACCAACTCCCAGTGTGTACAGTCTGATGGAGACATGGTAAACAGATCATTTGAACATAGGATGAGAAGTAGTACTCATGGGAAAATACAAGACATACTATCAAGGGGGTAGAGGGAGGGTCTAAGAGGCAGAGTAGAGTTTGGTGCTGAATCATTCATTCACAACAAACAAAAAAAGGCATTTAACAGACAACAAGAGAAAGAAAGAGTGAAAAGCAATTACTGTGGTACATCACAGATATTTAGAAATGTTTGTGTTTTGATAGGTAGGAGTCTTGGTCCTTCTTTTTATAGAGATATGTATCATTTTGCTAATACATTGCAAAAAATGCTGTTTGTGTCATGTATATTTCTATGTACAGGTGCATAGTAGGGTAAGGGGTATGGAAGTCTGGGGTGTGTAGACCAGATGTCAACTTTGCTTCTCATGCCTCAGGAGTTACCTACCACGTTTTTAAAGACCAGATCTATAGCTGGTACCTGGGTCCCCCGATTAGGCTAGGTTGGCTGGCTGGTGAGCACCTGGGATGTGCCTGTCTCTACTTCCCCAATGAGGAAATCACAGGAGAGTGCCACAAACATCTGGTCTGGCTTTTCCTGTGTTTGCTGGGGTCAGAACATGGGTCCTCACACTGTGAAGTAAGCACTCTACTACTAGTTTGCCATGTTATTTAATTTACCTGAGGCCCCCATTATTATAATTTGCTGTTTCAGTATTTCACTTTTCAAAAGGAATTCCAACTGAATGAAAGGATTTCACTTGTAGCCTCATTCTGGATACTACCTTTTGCTGTGAGCACAGACTTATGATGCAGTTCTTAATTCTGCCTTATTTACTTGCCTCAAGTTTTGACCCTACTACCATAGAATGTTAAATAATATTCAGCTGCCAAATGCTATTTGTTTGAAGCCTTTTTCCTGATCTCTCTGTAATGGCTCCCAGAGACTAGGCACACATGAAGAATTGAAATTTTGACAGGTTTACTAAAGGCTACCTCATTTTCCAAACTCCACCACCTAGAGAAAGTTTGGTTTAGACTTAAAATGCAGCTGGCCCATATAAGTATAAAGCTTATATTAAAACCCACAGCATTTAAAAACCAAGATGGGACAGGAATGCCAATACCATGTGGATTCCTTTTGAAAATGTCATCAGCTCTAAAATATCTAGCAGACTCTGGCGACTTCTGGGACTCATTGACTTGAGAACTTTTCCAGAGTCTTCCATAGGCATCTGCTCAATTCCAACACCCGCTGGCTGAGTAAGGGAGACAGCACAGGGACCTGTTCACACATCCGCTACGAGCATTGTTTGGGAAATGATGCTGCCAAAACACTGATGACCAACATGTGCATTGTCTTCCCCACACTCCCAGAGCTTTCATTGCCCGTCTGGTCTTGCCAAAAGCTGGGAGCCATTTCAGTTCTTTGTGTCATGGGACTCACTAGTTCCTTCTGCAGAGGTCCTGCAGGCTGACTCTCGTCAGCCACTCAATTTACTTTGCTGCTTCTTTAGGCACCTGTGAGGGTGGGCCTCGCAGGCTCTCCCTGATTCCGAGTCTTGACTCACTTTGTTACTAAGTGACAATGACCTCCCAGAAATTGGGGATGTGATTAATAAAAGGACCCCATCCCTTGAGATTACAGATAGAAGAAATGGGCATGCTAGCTTTGTTTATTTATCACGCTTCTTTCAAACTTCTGTGTTAGGTTCTTTGGGAATGCCTTCCTCCACTCTAGTTCAAAACAGCACCTAGGAGACTTCATATGGGGAGCTACGTGGAAGGCCATGTCTCTGTCTGAAGGGCACATCACACAGCTCTAGTGATTCAGAGTCTCCATTAGTACTTGGCACAGTTAACCAGAGAATGACCAAGCTCAGATTCCACTGTGTTCTTTGGGAAAACAAAACACACATCAACCCCACACAGGACGGCGGTCTATGTGAGGTGCTGCCAGCCTATGCTCGTGGCAGTCCCCGCTTGATTGACCGATAGGTAGCAGAAAGTGCCAGTCTCCTCAGAAAGTTCTGGAGACCAAGACAAAGAGGACTCTTGTTCCTACTATTATACAGGAGGTGACATCTAGTTTGTTGTCCCAGTCTGTCCCCCACGACAATATTTCAGATTTTCCAAATCTTTAAAAGAAGTTCACCATTTGCATTTTAATACAAATTTCCAATTTTCAAAGATTCACAACTTTGTTTTTAATGCTTTTTTATGTTTTCATTTAAAATGATGGATGAGACACACCTATGGATTTAAATCTTAAAAACAGATTAGAGATTTGTTACATCTGATATCGACAACCTGCAAGTTCAAACATCTTGTCCATATTAAAAATGCTCTAAAATTTGCCTTTGACTACATAACACCTTCTTTTTCAATATATATTTTACTTAATAGTGTATTCAGCAAAGTATGGGTATTTAGGTATACAGTTTCATAGGTTGAGTGTGTAATTAGAAGTCAATTCCAGAAATAGAAAATTATTTCTGAAGCCCTCTGCCTATCATTACCATTGCCCACAAGAATAATCTATGAACTTTCCTGTTATCTTTTTTTTCCTTAGGAAGAATATATTAATGAGTTGGATGATCCTACCCATGCATGAGCTACTTTCAGTAATGTGTATTGTCCATTGTAAGAAACAAATCAATGGATGCATAAAGCACTATTCTGCTAGGAACCCTGGTTTCAGGCAATTTATCATCTAAGTTTGATGCTAACAGCTTTAGTCAAGTTTCCGTTCAGTTTGCCCACTCAAAGCAAGGAAAGCCTTTGAATTCGTAGCCTTTGTTACCAAGTCCAAGCATTAAAGTCAAATGCTCCTGAAACTTATCTGTAGATAAGACCCAATATCTTTTTATCCCTCTGAACTAAGTGTCAGGATGCTATTGCAAGCTTTTCATAAAAACAGACCATAAATATGAAGTACGGGATTTTTCTTCAATGGAAGTATTTATTTTACTGAGTTTATGAGAGTCTTTCTACACACCCCACTGTGCTGTGGTTTTTCCATATGTTTTTCCTTTTTTCCCTTTGCAGTCATCCTGTAGTTTAAATTTTGGGGTCTCACATCCACTATTTTGCAAATAACCTGAATCTGGCATCATTTTGCTTGCATATGTGTGTGAAATAATCTGTGAAGGACATTATGGCATATTTGGTACAGGGTGCCAAAAGCAAAGACAGGTTTTTGTGGTGTTTTCTCAAAACCCATGCCAGCATATTGATGGCAACAGTCCTGGTGACCTCCTCACACTGTCGAATGTGTTCACTTCCTGACTCAGCTGCTAGACATCTGGTTTGGAAACCCTCCGTTCAGAGATTCAAAGCAAGCTGTGGAGCAAAGAAACAACTGGTCTAGGGGGAAGAAATGAACCGTATATATACATAGTATAAGATGTAGGCCTGTGTTTCAATGTATGTATTTATTTTACCTGGAACACTGCACTAATTGACCATTTCGAAAACACTCCTTACAATTCACTTTGACTTTGCTCCACAACCTAATAAACAATTTTGGAACACAGAGAAACTCCTTCACCTGTCAGATGTGATCCGCTTTCCTATTTGCAAGAGTAGAAGGCAACAGAAATTCTCATTCAAGGCTAGAGGTAGTCGAACCAGCTATAGAACATCCTGGAACTTACTAGTTCTTATATCTGAGCTTGAGAAGATCCCCCACATCCCTGGTCCATCTCTGTACAACTAAAGGAATTTTGCTGTTGGACCTAAGGCTGTAAGTATGTCTTACATCGGGGAAATTGATGCCTGGATCTAGTGTAACAACCTGAGCCTTTAAGACCAGAGGAGTGAGGCAGAGTGGTACACCACCAAGAGAAGGATCTAGCCCTAAGGAATGCCCTAGCCAACAGCCACAAGGAAACGTGATCCACTCCCACAGCTGTGTGGAAATGAATTCTGCCATCAGTACACCAGAGCCTGGAAACACTTACCTCAGTCTCTAGATGGGAGACAACCCTACCCACACCTTCATTTTAGGAGACTCAAAGCAGGGAAAAGAACCAATCCTACCTGACTTGTAACTTCAGAACTGTAACATCAATAATGAGCATTGTTTGTAGCTATTACTCTTGCTCTAACTTGTCATTTTGGCCATAGGAAACTAACAGAAGGTCCCTCAACAAAAATGGTCATGCTCTTTGACCCAATTATTCCTGGTCTAGGACTTCAGAAATCAGTCAAGTTATATGCAAAGTGTTTGCCTTAGTAATAAAATATCAAAAATAATCTAAGCAAGCAGTATTTGGAAATTAGTTAAGTAAGTTAGGGTAGAGTCGTGAAATAAGATGCTGCTCACTGAGGCTCACTTTTTGGGAGCACTCCATCTTCAGAAAAGACTCACAGCGTCACAGAATACTAGACCAGATCTGAGACTCAGGTATGGAGACAATATACTTAAAAGCAAAGAAAGAGGAAAAAGACATCAAATTATGTTAATACCTAGACAGCTGTCTGATGCCTCTGGTTCCATGAAGGCATGATGGCTTTGTTACCATTGCCCTCCTCTGGTTTTTCTTCTGACTGTGCTTTCCACAGCATGCTACAACACATCTTGTCGTATATGCAGCATCTGGAACAAGAGAAGACCTTTCAAAGGAATCGTGGCTGAAGGAAATTCCCTGGAGTTAGGATGACATGAAGAGTAGCCATCACTCATCTATGACAGTTCAGCATCTCACCACATCTGAGAATAAAGGCAGGAGGGCCCCCGAGTGTTGCAGGCTAACCTCAGGGTTAGATTACTTGATGCCAAAGCATCCCGATTAAGATGAAAACTCATCCAGATGCTCTAATATGCCCAGATGTTTGACATCTTGTATGCATATTATATGGTGGTGTAAACTGGATAATATAAAAATCAGCAGACTCCTGGTCATTAAGCATTTTAAAATTATCATCTGCTTATATGTCTGCCATACAGAATGAATTGAGTCATAAGCTAGTGTCTTTTCCCTCATGGAATTCACTATCAGGTAACATCTAAGCCAACCCGAAAACCACAGGCCCATGTGATGAATGCATAATAAATTAAGGTGTTCTCACTGCAGGGGAGAGAGGGTTCAAGTAAACCATGGTTTACAAATGCCAGCTCTGTACCTTTGTGCCAATTTGAATAATGTGTCCCATCCTCTAAGAAAATATGGCCCCTGATCAGGAAGCCAAGTGTGGTGAGCACAGAGTATGCAGACCCTCTTTCAGAGGGCCAGTCTGCACAGCTGCACAGCGACTCATTGATGTAATAGCCCATATTTTAATGAGCAAGGCTGGGCATAGGTCTGATTGGCTCTATTGTGTGAGAGATCTTTCCGCTCTGGCACCGTTCACACATTCACTCTTACGCAGTGACTCTTCCCCTCATAGTCACAAAAGAGCTGCTGCAACCCCGTGCATCATGGATTCACACAACTTTTCAAAGATGGGAGGGCATCAGCTTCAATCTAGGTGGAAAACCTTTTCCAAATATCGTCCAGAGAAGTTGTGTACCCTCCCCTCTTACCTTGTTCCTTCCTGTATTGCTTCCTATCTTTCTGAAACAGGGTTTTCTTGTGCATCTTAGTCTGGCCTTACTCTTGCGGTGCTCCTGCCTCAGCCTCCAGCTGCTGAGAATCACAGGCGTGTGCCCTGAGTCCTGGCACCTTTTACCCTTCATTGGCCTTAACTAGGTAACCTGCCTAGTCTATGTGAATCTTTAAATACAAGGAACAGATGGGACCAATAGAGATTTTTACCATCTGGGAGTAGGATCCTCCTGTTTATAGAGCCACAAAGTTCGGCATAAACAAGAAGAAAGGAAAAGACAATTGGTTCTTTTCACCTCTCAGTAACTTTTATTTGATAAGTTTTAGGTGATAGAAGTTTGTAATCCCATCTGCTCAGGGGGCTAAGGCAGGAAGGTCTTGGATTCAAGTCCTGCCTTGGCTGCAGAGTGACTTCAAGTCTCTCTTGTACTTAAAAGCTTTCTGTAACATGGCTACACCAAGGGCTCTCAATAGAACCCAGGAATGTGAGTGCTTCTCTCTCTCTCTCTGTGTGTGTGTGTGTGTGTGTGTGTGTGTGTGTGTGTGCATCTTAACCTTCAAAAAGGACTCTGGTCCTACTCACTCCTCAACAATTCTTAAGCACCAGAAATGTGGTGCCATTTTTTTTTTGCCTTTTGTCCGTCTGAGGCTGTCATGCTGGGTAGCTCCCATTTCTCCCACACACCTGAAGGAAAACAAAAGATTAGCAGGGCCTACTATATTTCTTAGGTAAATCTGGAAAATGAGGGAAAAGAAAATAAAATTATCTTTAATTACAACATGAAGAAATAATCGCTACACCATTTTCCAAATGTTATAGTATAAAAGTCCTTAGTCCACTATTATAACTAATCCTATAATCCTATTATCTACACGTAGAAGAATGGTCTTGGGCAGCGGTTTGGAAACCCTCCCTGCTGTCTCTCCTTTCTCAGCAAAGCCTTGCTTGTTTCCCTACTCGTCATTCTCCAAAAAATTCAACTTTGACCTAGGAAGGTGCTAAATCGGTATTAAAATGTATCAAAACCTACAAAACTTCTACCTTACGTCATGCATTTATTTTTATGAAAAAAAAAACCAAATACATAATGACTGGAAGAGAACTCCCTCAGAGCAACTGAGGCATCTACCAAAATCATAGCCAATCTCAAGCTGCATCCGAATGAATGTTTTCCTTTGAAGGCGGGAAGAATACGAGGGTGTCTCTTCACCCCACGAGTGTGTGTCATTGAACCGGAGAGCGCACCTGGGAAGGGCAATCAGGTCTGTGAGATGTAAAAGGCCTGCAGATCAGAAAGGAGAAAGCCACAGTATCTGCTCTCCTGGATGATGTGACTGTGTATATCAAAAGTGCTAAGCAACCCGTAAAGGCCACTAGAATGATCAATGAAGGTTAGAGTTAGCTCACAGCTGTCTTTATATAGGCTAGAACTGAGCAATTCCAAAATGAAACTAAGAAAGAATCCTCATACGACATGGCAAAGGGAATAATATACCTTTTAATAAATTTAACACAGAAAATCAGGGCTTGTCCACACAAAAACTACAAAATGTCATTCCAGTAAGTTAAATAAGATTGGAATAAAGCAAAAGGAATCAACAGTCAGTGCCCATGGTTTGGAACAACACATTTAAGACAGGAATTATCACTACAACAATCTAAGATTTAACATAATTCTTTTCAAACTTTTCAGATATTGGTAAGCTAGTACTGAAGTTCATATGGAAATGGCAGGGGAGTCAGAATACTAAATCTAGGCTTGGGCTAATACGGGATTAGAGGACCTCCATGCAGTGCTGCAGTAATAAGCAATGTTGGTGCTGGCCTAAGACTAGATAGACACAGAGATCATGAAGGTTAATGTTGTCAGCTTGACAGGATCTTGGATGCCCTGGGAGGCAAGCCTTTGTGCTTGCCTGTGAGGCCTTAACTAGATCAGGGTAAGTGAGGTGGGATGAACTGCCCTAAGAATGAATGAGCAGGGCCATTCCCAGGCTTGGGTCTCACAATGCATACAAAGAGGGAAGTTGTCTGAACACATCCTTCTCTCCCTGCTGCCTGGCTGTGCTTGCAACACAACCAGTCGCATCACGGACTCCAGGACATTCCCACTGTGATAGACTGAGTTCTCAAAGCGTGAGACAAAATAAATCCCTCACATCCAGTTGCTTTCTTACCCAACAGTAACTGAGACAGATTTCATCGACGAACCCTAACTGAAACTCCAGACACAATCCCTCCCATGTATGCTCCTCTGGGTTTTGACAAATATGCCAGACAATACAATAAGGGCAAAGAATTTTCTCAGCACGTACAGTAAGGGCAACTGATATCTCATGGAAATGAATTTCGACCTTTATCTCACATGAAACCGAATTAACTCAAAAACAGACCATGTGCGTAACTAGAAACAAAGGTTAACAATTGGAAGGTGGAAAGATCATCAACAAAAATGAAAACATTGTCTTTTCTGTTTCCCAGGGAGTTGAAACTAAACTATATGGAGAGACATTTTACAACAATAAAAAGAAAATCCAGTTAAAAGCATGGAAACGATTAAACTAGGTATTCCTCTAAACACAAAATAGTGGGCATTAAGCACATGAAAAGAGAGCATAGCTAGGAGACAAATATAAATCAAAACCATAGTAGGATACCGTTTGTTTTGGTTCATTTTCTCTGCTATCACAGAATTCCTGGGACTGGGTAATTTTTACAGTGAAGAAATTTATTTTGGCTTCAAGTTCTGAGGCCCCGAGCAGGAGCCTGCATCCAGTGAGGGCCACCTGGAAGAAAGTGAAAGGCAGGGGGTGCATTCAGAAGAGGTAAAGCAAGGTGGGGGTGGGACTCACATTACAACAGCCTGCTGGCAACTGTGACTGATCCAGTCACACAGAAAGAAGATTAACATAGTGCCAGGAGGCACTCTCTTTATAACCTAGCCCCTCACCCCAATCCTTTTGTGGTACTGGAGAGCGAACCAGAGGTCTCCCACATACAAGGCAGGGGATCTACCATGGGGTTGTCCCCCAATGCCTCTTCTCATCCTTTCTTAAAGACCCTGCCTCTTCTTGGCACTGTTCCACTGGGGACCAAATATACACATGAGTTCCAGAGAAAATAAACCATGCGCAAACTATAGGTATCCTTCCTTCTTGATTAATAGGACAGTTCATTAGAAAAGGACAGAAAGCTTGTAGAGAAGGGAGAAATGAGAGCACGCCTACATGGCTAGGGGGAAAGTATGTTGGTAAAGCCACTGCAAGAAACATTACGTGGTTGCTCAAAGTGAGTGTTAACATGTGGCAGAGCAGATCAAGTCCTAGGAGACTTGAGCTAACTAACAAAGTATGTTTGTATGTTTGTCTACGTTACACATGAATGCCTCTAGTCACATGTTTATAGCCACCAAAGAGTGAAAACAGCCTCAACATTTATCAGTCGAGCCACAGGTAAGAAGAATGATGGATATTGACAAATGGAATGTTATTTAGGAAGAAAGCACTGATACATAGAAGAACATAGATGAAACCCGAAAACGTGATAAGCAAAGAAAACCAGGAACAAAAGGCCATACAAATAATACGTTTTTATTTATGTGAAAATTTCATAATAGCTAAATTCACAGATACACAAAGTATATTAATGATTTCAGGAGACTAGGGTAGGGTATAGGGAATAAAAAAGGGTGTATGACCTCTAATGGCCATGGGGGGGGTCATGATGGGAATAAAATCTCTGCAGTTGCACCATGATGGTGGCTGTATAGTTCAGTGACTACTAACACCCACTCCACTGCACACATCCTAGGGGTAAATTTTATGGTATGCAATCTGTACCTCAATAAAATGTGAAAACATTTAGCTGTGCAAGTATTTGTACGAGGAGTCATAGCCCTACCTAGGATAATCTTGTTAATCTTTCTGTGTCTCACCACCTGGGCTCTTCTAGGTCTGCATACCAACATGCATTTTCATGCTAATATGCACTCTGTCTCATACACTATAGATGGATAGCATACAGACAGATTAATGATAGACAGATATACAGTTCAATTTACCTGTTCTTCCCAAAGGGAGGAGAGATTTGTCTAAGTGTACCACTGTCACTGTTTGCTGTGGTAGCTGCAAATTGGGGTGAATATCAGAGCCGTGTTTAGACCATAAAACTCATTATAGGGAGAAAGACTACCATATGCATTCACTTACTTATTTCTGAATTTACTGTTGTCATAATAATTTCATGTTGCCTTGTATGTTGTACTCCCCTTTCCTGCATGCTATTGTTCAGTGCATCTGTTACCATAACAACAAGATGTAATCCATCATATAGAAACCCAAGCAGAGTGGTGTTCTCTCACTCACATCTCTAGATGATGCTATAAACAAACAGATGAAAGACAGTTCCAGATATCATTAGTTGCAATCTTCTGCCTCAAGGAGATTGTCTCACAATCTTCCAAATACATGGGCTTCAAGCTTATTTTTAAATGCAAACTGAAAAAATAAAGCTTAAAGAATTGGAAATGGAATAAATCTGGCTCAAGAGTCCGAAGCTAAGGTAAGGTAGAAATGCTGCAGCCTATAGGCATTCTCTATGCTGCAAAGCCACAAATTAATTCCCTACCAACTTCCTCCCATGAAGAAACACTCCAAAAAGTGACCTGAATATCTGTTCTCTTTCGTAGACTTTGCCTAACATTCTGGACTTGATTTCTGACTTTGTTTCTTGCTCCTAAAACAGAATAGTACGTAGTTTCTAAAGAATATAAATCTGTCCGTCTCATGATGATTCTGAAGTTTAGGAAGTTCACTGACATAGAGGGAGGACCTCAGGGCGAGAGTTAGGGTGTGCCTAAACTACTTCCCCACGAAGGTCTTAATACCTTCATGAGACCTGTGCACCTGTCATTTAATACTTCTTAAAGGTCCCCCCTGTCAATCCTGTTACAGTTACATTGGCATTTAAATGCCAGTATGGTTTCAGCGTTTTGGAGAGGAACAGTCAATCCATATCAAGTTCTCCGTGAAAACATGCACTAGAAATGTGCCTCTTAGGTCACAAAAGGTCACAAACGGGAGCTTTCTCTGCTGTGTTTGCTTCCCCTCTGGTATGAATGCCAATATTTTTAACCTTTGGCTCAGCCATCCCTTTGAGGCTCTGACATATTCAGAGCTATATTTCCAAAGAAAATGTCTATAACACACAAAATCTTGCTGAAATACCTGGACTTTTATGGTTCTCCTAAAGCCTAACATTATTGCTATGGAGGTTATGATTCCAGGATGATAATCTCACAGGTTTTAATGAAACAACCTCTCATTTGACAGTTCCAAACATGTAAACAATGGGCTTTGATCGTAGGCATCCCCAGTTAATAGATTTGTTCCCTTCGTCTCATTCAGTTGCTTCTGTATTCACTCACTCAGCTAACATTTGCTGCAGCTCATGATAAGCCACATACTCCTTTGAGCCCTGTGAAGTCAGAGTAACATCTGTAGTTTCTGAGGGACTTTGAGGGAAGGAACTGGCTGTGGCAAAGTGGATCTTGTCCCTGTGCTGCCAGCACACAGCTCTGTCCCCCAAGGAGGCAAAATCCTTGTTCTTTGGAAAGATGAGTTGTGTCTGTGAAGTCACTTTCATCCAGATCCCATGGTGTCCTTTGTAGCTCTTTGAATGTCTTCCTCAGCACCATAGGGTTTTGAAAGAGACTTGAGATCCCTAGGTTTGAGTCCAAGCCTAGAAGTTTCATTGCCCAGTTGTATAGACCTGGAGGAGTTGCTTAGCCTCTTTAACACTTGGTTTCTTTCTCTGTAAGGTGAAGATAACAGGCATTACAACTTTGTCTTATGTAGGCCCGGGAGTATGAGTAAATGGAGATTAAAAGCATTTTGAAAACCATAGGACAATGATCATTAATATTTTCTCTGTTATGGCGTCACAAGCCAGACTTATCTTCCAGACTTCCTGAGTTCCAACTGTCTCCTTGGTTTTGAAACAAACCGGGTAGCACCGTTTCAAACCTTAAAATCACTCTGAAGACAATTGTCAGCCTTGAATTTGCACCCATTCTGCACTGCATTATAATGAATTGCATGCCCGCATAGTCACCCCACAAAAATGTAAACGGTTTCCAGGTGTTTCAGAAATGAACGTACATTTTAATTGTTTTCCTTGGAGCATCTTGGAAAGACTCTGCCAATAGTAATAGGATCCTCTTGGGGGGAATTCCACAGAAACCAACTCTAACTGCCTGAACTTCCACATCATCTTATTTCCAAGGTTCTTTGGGGGTCTTGTTTATCCCACAGTGTTGGTGGACCTGTCTGGCACCAGGAAGGGCTAGGAGTCAGGTATGCAGAAAATCCTTGCCTCTGCTCCCATCTCCTGGACCTTTCTTATCAGAACGGTTTCCCCTGGACCTTGGTCCACATGGCAGGCTACGCATGGCTGTGTGCAAATCCTAACTGGGCATGTTTGTGCCCAGGGCCCCAGTAGACTTAATTTATCCCCCTCTTCCCTGATTCCACACCGCCACAGCAGGGACTCTGGTTGGCCTTGGTGAGAGAAAACTTTTGAGCTGTTCTAGATTTGGTGATAGTGGTCAGAGCACAGAGAGGAGCCATGAGGATGTTAAGCAGCTATACTACTAGTGAGAAGAGAAGACCAGCTCACGTTCTTTCCTTTCTATTCTTCTTAATGTTTCCATTTGTTTTTAATTATGTGTATATGTGTGTAATGGAGGGGGGATGCGTGTGCATATGAGTGCAGTGCCCAGGGAAGCCCAAGGCTTAGAAGCCTCCTGGAGCTAGAGTTACAGTCAGTGTGAACCTCTCAGTATGGTTGCTGATAATTAAACTCAGGAGCATAAAAGAATATACGTTCTCCTACCCGCTGAGCTCTCTATATTATACATGGTAATTGCACAAATTAATGAGTGTTCTTATGGTGTCTCCATGCAAGCACACATTTACCCTCCTTTCTTCAAGGATCCTCTTTGTGATAACAGGAACCACCTACCCCAGTTCCTAATAGCTCTGCTTCCATTTTCAAGTCACGTTCTTGTTACTGATGCTCTTCAATAAAGAAATGATATGAATTTCATATGTTATAATCATTCAATCACGCCAGTTGTACAAATGAATGGGATTTGTTTTGACATTCCCATCTACACAGATATCATGAGCTAATCATAGACACCCTGCCCACGACCCTGTCCTCTTACCTCCTCTTATGCTTCCCACAGCTACTAGTCTGTTCCCTCAACACTCTGTCTTCTGTCTTTGGGTCACCTTCCCAGATTTGCACATACAAAGACAACCTGATACCATCTTCTCTGTGTCTAACTTACATCCCCCAGTTCCATCCGTTTTCATGGTCTTCAACATATGCTAAAACTTTAACTTAAACCACATCATGGCTCCCTAGGCATCATCATATCCTGCAACAGAAAAACAAGCAGAAACAATTGTTTCTCAAAGCTGAGCACTTTTTTTAAAGCATGTGCAGCACTGTGGGTTGGATTTCCAATATTGTGAAGAAAACCAGTTCTCCTTGAGGGCTGTACGCTTAGCCCAAGGCTCTCCTTGTTTCACCTAATCTCATCCCTCCTGTCGTTTCAATGGAAACAACTCATCCTTTCTTTCTCAAATTTGTGTTATGAAGAATGATCTGAGTGATATTTTCCAACTTCTGTCTAGCCCTGATTAGGGGAGCTGCCATCCTTCATAACTGGCTACTATCTGTTAAGGAGCCATAAATCCTTTTATTTGAGACATCCCTCAGGCTTGAGAATTCAGGACCAGTAAGTAGTCTGAGTCAAGCCAAAGATCCATTGAGTTTAAAAGACTCAGGAAGCCCAAGCATCCTCTGTCCAAGTCAGATGCTAAAACACTTGATTACAGAATGGGAGATGTCAAGTAGTATATATTAATTCATCAACAGTGTGGATGACTTATTGTGCGGCACCAGAGTGCTTCCGTGATGGGCACAGCAAAGCGCTAAGTGCAGCCAGTATTTCCTTTGGGAGAGCACATAGAATCAGCAGAAGAGATCAGGTGAGCCAAGCAAGTTGCCTGAAAACAGAATGGAGGAGCTTGGAAGGGCTACAGGGCAAAGCTGCATCCACCTGGATGGAACTGACAGGTACAAGAGACACAATGACATATAAGTACATTTGTGTGTGTGTGTGTGTGTGTGTGTGTGTGCGCGCGCGCGTGCGTGCGCGCGCTGTGTGCATCCAGTCTACAGTGTCCTTTGTCTAGGTATCTGAGTCTGTGGACATGGAAACAGGGCCTGCCCCTTTAGACAGGAGGACAAATAAGGGAATAGCTCTGAACTGGACCATTCCACATTTGAGAAGACAAGAGTCCATGAATTGTGAGTGCATTCGTGCAGAAACCACAGGAGAGAAACTGAGAGAATTCCACTCCTCTCCAAATGAAGCTTACCTCACTGCTTAGGCTCTTAAGTATAGGAAGGAAGACTTTCTGTCTCAGCCAGCTCTTGTGGCCTTAGTACTCCACATCTGTAAGGAGGTTTTTCGATTTTTGTTAATTTGGGTTTTTTTTTATTTTTTGCTTGTTTGCTTGTTCATTTCAGTTAGTCTATCCTACTTCAAATTTAAACAATTTGGTGCACTAACTGCGGGGATAAAGAACGATAGACATATCTGTAGTTGTTCCCTTGTGCAACGTTAGACCCAGGCTGCTTCTGATGAGGGGCCTGTCCTACTGGGACAGGATGAAAACTAAGGTGCCTGTGGCTCGAATCACATGCTGTGCTAAGAAGTCTACAGTCTGGGCTGGAGAAGAAGAGATACTGGGTAGCAGCCCACTGGTACATGTAAATGTACATATTTCATGGGGAAAAGACAAACTCCCATGATGGTGCCTTCCCTATGTGGTCACAACCAGTAACAAGGCCTGTGTCTTCCTTGAAGATGCTGCAGGACACAAAATGAAGAATAACCTGAAGCCTTCACTGTTTCCGCTGGCCTCTGTCTCTGGGTGTTCATAGACCTTGCCCCCGAGGGACAGAAGTTGTCATGGGGCTCACAGGTCTTATTCAATGCAATTTGCCCAAGTCATTGTACAAAGGAAATAAAAAAGTCTAGTCTTGACATCTCATCCTCTTTCTAGATCTTGAAACAAACTTCTTCCCAGCAAGGTGTAGTTTTCCCTCCGTTTAGACTCACTCTTGGTGTTCTATAACCTGCTCAGGTTTTGATGCCACAACTGTCTACAACTACCTGGAGAGTCCAGCAAACTGTGCCCCCCCATCTCGGAACCTGGGAATGCTCTTCCCTGAGTCCCTTCATTTTTTTCTGTACCACAGCCATCTATGACTACCTGAAGATGCCAGCAAACTGTTCCTCCCACCTTAGAACCTGAGATGCTCTTCCCTGGGTCTGTCTAATTTTCTTTGCCCTCATCTTTCTTTTTTAGCCAGTTCTTAATTATCATTTCACACGCATGTCTCTTCATCAAGAAATCCTTTATTGACCCCCTAGCCAGTAACCATTTCTTCTCCTATCTTATAAAACTGTCCATCTCCCCAACAGATGAGAAGCTCCCTGGGAGAAGGCAGTGATGCAGTTTTGCTTGCTATAGAATCCTAAGTGTCAGGCACATATATACATGCATGTGTATACCTTCAGTTAACATGCCCCAGTGGTTAAAAGCTTTGAACTGTCACTCCCTGAGTTCAAATACTACTTGTACTTTGGTAGATGAATCCCATCATGCTCACCTGTAGCTTACACATAACAGAATTATGTATTAGAAAATTGTGAGAAGCAAATTGTCTTCTACATGCAAATTGCACACAACAGTACGTGACACACATTAGAGATCGATGCAGAGTGAACAATTCCCATAGGGCAGGGAGACAATGCACCCTTTGCATCCAAAGACAGGAGAACCAATTTTTCCACTTTGCTTCCAGACTGTTTTCTTAAATTTAAGTCTAGTGAGTTCCAGCTGCTAAATTAGGGTGCTTAGTTTCCCAGCAAAGCCTGCACAGAGTGCACAGGCAGTACATTCACACTGAAGATGACAACGATGAAAGAAATGAACCCATCCATATTTATGCAGATGATAAATCCTGAGGTCTGATTGCAGTATAGGGAGAGGCAGCTATGATTCAGCTACCTCTAAACAGGAACTAGATGGATGTGGGCTTGCAAAGCTACCGTCAGGGCTTCTCCAGCCGAAAGGCAATATGAAAATGATCCTTCACCGAGCGCTCATCTTCTAACCCCCTCACATCCCTCCCATTTGTTTCTTCAGGGGAAAGAGTGATTCACTAGGAAGTATAATGGATCTGTTATAAAACTAGGCTCTCACTCATTAAATTGGTTTGTTTGCTTTGTTTTTCTCCCTCTGGGGCCATACCAGGAGCTGGAAGTGTTGGCCTTTTGTTACTTAATGGAATCTCCAAACTTTGCTCAGCACACTCTGCATGTCTACCAATCCTGTGGCCAGCCTGGATCCGGCCTTTCTGTACTGAAAGAATTTATTCTTGACTTAGCCCTGGTCTGAAATAGTTTGTGCCAATTCTATGACCCAGCAAGACCCACAGCACCCAAGCAGAGGCTGCACCTGAGTTTGGCTGAGTTACTGGAGAGCCTCTCTCCACTCCTCTTCTTACCTCCTGTGACTTTCTTGTTGTGTACATAGAAGGAATATGGCCATGGCATTGTATAAGCTTTACAGCCTACTGCTTCTTGTGCCTCTAAGAAACAGTGACTTTACTATGTAGAACCCAGTTCCAAAACTCCTGGCAAAAGATGCTTTGATTGGCCAAGGTCACCAGGCTCCCTTAGATCAAACAACTGGGGCAGAGTAAACCATACTGAGCAGTATCTAGAGATGCGGTACGGAAATGGCTGGTAGGCAAAGCTATACACCCAACCAAGATATGCACTTCTCTGTTGCTATGAGCTTATGCCTTGGTCCCTGTCACCTCCTTCCTCTGCCCACCTCAGTTAAATCCATTGACACTTGTAATGAGAAGGCAAGGCCTTGCGCATTCGTTTTGAAACACATCAAGACATTTGTGAGAAGTATACCAATACCAACTCCGTGCTTCTATTTCATCCACGTGATTAAAACTAGGTCACGGTAACAAGAGTCACACATCTGAAAATCTCCAGCTGGTTCCGTCATCCCCCCAGCTCCATAACCCTCTGGAGAAAAGAGATATGATTAACTCTAATGAAATGAGGAAAGGTTTTCTTCCCAAGAGAATAATTCTAGGTCAGTGAACTCTTGGAAAATAAGTATTTTTGAATGTTGTTTACATGACTCTAATGTCTAAGACTGCCTTATTGCATTATTAAATATCAATAATCATATTAAAACTAATAACTATTAAATATATTTAACATTAACAGTCATTTCTGATTGCTTCTTAACTTTCAAACTACATATTTTATATACTTCTATGTCATTCTTATTTAATCCATACACAAGCCCTTGAAAAGCTACATTTGTTTTTAAAAGTCTACTAAGCTAAATATTAGAATATGAGAAGGAAGCTTTGCATAGTAAATATAACAACAGCTACCATTACTCCTGCTCCTGCTCCTTCCCTTTACAAGTCAATGCACTGCCTTCCCCTCTACTTCCCCAAATGGTACTCTCATAAAGGCACCATGGAGCACAGCAGATGATCCTTTTTGTTCTGTTTTTGAGGGAGAGTCTCTACATATCCCTACCTGGCCTGGAACTCACTATGTAGGCCAGGCTTTCTTGGAACTCACAGAGACTCCCTTGCCTCTGCCTCCTGAGTGCTAGGATTAAAGGCATAGATGACCTTTAAGACACTTATCTAGTTTGCAAGGCTCAAGAATCTTTTTTTTTCTCAAAAATGCAGATCCTGTGTGTTATAGCATAGTCTCCACCTTATAGCTTTTTCAGAATTTCCAATTCTGAAAGACTTTTATTCTGAAGACTTTCATCTATTTAGAGTTGATTTTTATGCATGATAAGAGATATGGGTCATGTTTCATTCTTCTACATATAGACATCCAGTTTTCCAAACAGTATTTGTTGCAGATGCTCTTTCCTTTGGTGTATATCTTTAGTGTCTGTGCTGGATGGTTCTATGCCAGCTTGACACAAGCTGAGAGGAGGGAACCTCAATTAAGAAAATGCCTCTGTAAGATATAGGCCATTTTCTTTTTGTGATTGATCGGAGAGGGCCCAATCCATTGTGGGTGGTGCCACTTCTGGGCTGATGGTTCTGCGTTCTATAACGAAAGGAGTTGAGCAAGCAATGATGAGCAAGTCAGTAAGCAGCATTCCTCCATGGCCTCTACATCAACTCCTGCCTCCAGGTTTCTACCCTGTTTGAGTTCCTGTCCTGACTTTCAATGATGAACAGAGATATGGAAGTGTAAGACAAATAAACCCTTTCCTCCCCAAGTTGCTTTTTGTCACAGTGTTTTATTGAAACAATAGAAACCCTAACTAAGATAGTGTGTTTGTCAAAAATTGGGTGACTGTAATTGTTTAGGCTTAACTCTAGATCTTGCATTCTATTCCACTGATCAGTTTATCTGTTTTTATCCAATACCTGCCATTTATATTACTGTGGCTCTGTAGTGTGATTTCATATTGAGAATGGCAATCCTCTAGCCTTGCTGTTTTTCCTCAGAATTGCTTTGAATACCTAAAGTCATTTATGTTTACATGTGAATTTCAAGACTTTTTATTCCTGTGAATAATATCATGGGAAACTTTATTGGGATTACACTGAATCTATAAATTGGTATTGGTAGGTTTACCATTTCCATGTTTTTAATTCTATCAATCCGTGAACATGGGAGATCTTTCCACTTTCTAGTGTTTTCCCCAATTTCTTTCTTCATGGTTTTAAAATTTTTATTTTAGAGGTCTCCACATCATTGGTTAAGTTTATTCTGAGGTTATTTATCTATTTGTATGGTTGTTTATTGGAGACTATTGCAATTGAAGTTGCTTACCTGATTTTTTTTTACTGTCTTTGTCATTCATATGTAGAAAGGCTACTGAATTCTGCAGGTTAATTTTGTATCCCACCACTTTTATGAACATGTTTGCCTGTTCTAAGTGTCTTCTGGTGGAATCTTTAGGGTCTCATATGCATAGAGTCACATCATCTACAACCAGAGATCCTTTGGCTTCTTTTCATATTTCCATTCCTTTTCCTTTCCCTGTCTTGTTATCCTTGCTCTAGCTAGGACATGAGCTCTCTATTCATTGGGAATGAGAGTAATGGACACCTCTTTTTATTTTAGCTACTTTTATACTATTGTGATAGAACACCATGAACAAGGCAACTTATGGTTTCAGACGGTAAGAGCCCAAGATGACAGGACAAATGCATGGCAGCAGAAATAACTGAGAGGTGACAGTTTGATCCCCAAGCTGAAGATAAAGGGAGAACACAGTGGGAATGACACAAGTCCTTGGAAATCTCAAAGCCTGCCTCCAGCAATGCACCATCTCCAACAAGGCCATACATCCCAATCCTTCCCAAACAGTTTCAGCAACTGGGGACCAAGTATTCAAACATATGAATGAGTCAATAGGGACCATTCTCATAGAAAAAACTACACCTATAGTCTTCCGATTTTATCTGATTTTAATGGATTAGTTAGAATTGTCCCTCATCTAGCATGTTATTGAATATGGGCCAGTCATATATAGTCTTCATTATTTTGAGTCATATTTCCTCTAGCCATGTTTCTTCAGAAATTTTATCATTAAGTGATGCTAGATTTTTGTAAAAAGGTCTTTTCTATATCTATTGAAAAAACCAAGTGATTTTTGTCTTTAAGTTTATTTATAGTATTTATTACATTTATCAATGTGGGATATGCAGCTTATGGTGCTACTGGTAGGTGGGGCTTAGAAAAAGAAAGTGAGGCCATTGAGGGCATGCCCTTGAAAGGGATAATGGGACTCTAGCCTTTCCCTTGTTTTTCTTTGGTTTCTAGCTATCATGAGATACAAAGGTTTCTGCCATTTGTATATATAGAACCATGCCTGTGTATTTTGGATGAAGTACATCATGGTGAATGATCTTTTAATGTGTGTGTGTGTGTGTGTGTGTGTGTGTGTTGGTTTGGATGAGATGTCTCCCAAATTCTTCGGCATTTGAATACTTAGTCCCCAATAGGTGATGCTGTATGGGGAGGCTCAGAAAGTGTGACCTTGTTGGAGATGCTATGTCAAGGTTGGGCCTTAAAAGCTACCTGCTATCCCACCTCTCTCTCTCTCTCTCTCTCTCTCTCTCTCTCTCTCTCTCTCTCCTTTCTGTATGGGGTTTGAGATGTGAGCCCTTAACTCTCATCTTCTAACTCCAGTACCCATGTCTGCCACTTGATTTGGCCATCATTGATCCTAACCCTTTAGAATTGTAAGCCCCAAGTAAATCCTTTCTCTTATAAGTTGACAGTGTTTGCGCTTGCCTTGCAAGTGTTTTGCTGATTATTTTTTCATGTATGTTCATTAAGGATATTGATCTGTAGTGCTATTTTTGTTGTGTCTTTATCTGGTTTGGGTATTAGAGTAATGTTGGATTCATAGAAGGATGTTGGAAGTGTTTCTACTATTTGGGGGTATTAATAGGCATAGGTTAGGACTTTCTAAATAGGTCCCTGGCTGCTCAAAAAATATATCAACAATTGACAGATGGAACCTCATTAAGCGAAAGAAGTTTCTGAACATTCAAATGAATGAAGAAGCATCCTACATAGTGAAACGTTTTACCAAATATATATCTGACCAAGGACTAATGTATAAAATATGTAACGAGAGAGAGAGAGAGAGAGAGAGAGAGAGAGAGAGAGAGAGGGGGGACTTCAAAATGTCATCTTCTTGGAAATCCATAGCCATTGGAATCATGAACTTTGAATAATTAAAGATGACTTCACTGAATCTGCATAAGATTGGACCCATCAATAGCCAGGAAAAGGTTGGGAGGGACTTGGTAGGGAGCAGTGAAGCTACATCTTCTTACTGAACTATTTCTCATAGTAGATTCTATAAAAGGGGAAGTCATTGCCTTCAGCTGTAACAATGTAACAATGAAGTAACAAAGGCTAGTCTCAACCCAACACCCACACAAATGGACCTATTAAACTAAATGGGTAATACAGTGTAACCAAAAGTCATGAGGCTAGGAATGACTTGGGTAGGGAGCAGATGGAGTGGAGAGGGATATAGGAGAGGGTTGAAGGAGAGAATAAGTATATATGTATGAGACTGCCAAATAAATAAAAGTTTAAAATGCAGGACCTGGCCAACTTGGGCACTTTTCATGTGTATTCTTCTAGAATTATGATTTCTCAAAAGTGGTTTGGCAGATGGATTTGATCAGTTCTAACCACCCTCTCCATCTCTTGGACCTTTTGTGAAGGGTGAGGTCTTGGGTGCTGTGAGTGTTCACAATCCCCAGCTTCTTGTAATTTGGTGCTTTGGAATGGTTCAGACTAAATCCACTGATCAAGAATTAGCTGTATGGTACAGGATCTACAGACTCTTTAATCTTTCATGAGTAAAACCCAGGAGATCAGTGAACTCAGATGGGGAAAACACATTGCTAAATTCAATAACTGCCAGCTAAACTTCTTCAATTATATGTTAGCATGAAGCTACAGCAGTATTAAAAGAATCTATGAGATTTGCCTGCCTCTGCCTACAAATGCTGGGATTAACAATGTGCGTCATCACCTGGCTATATTACTTATTGTAGCTATCTCTAAATATGATTTATTCTCATTGTTACTTTAACATCATTTATTAGTAATTTAATGCAAAAGTAAAAAAGCATATTTGTTACTGCATAATAAATCTTTTTAAAAGTATCTTTATAATCTAAAATTTTAGTAATATATTTTGATATAATTGTCTTTCTTTGTAGTCTTGTATTAATTTTACATATTTAAAAAAATTTTAAGGAGAGTCCATATGTTTTATCACACACATACACACACAAAATCCTTTTGTATAGGATAAATCAAGTTACAATAGTGAAAGGTTTATTTTTCTTCCAGTTTGAAAGAAATCTGTTGATTTCACTTGGCCCCACTCTCTCTGGTCAAACGCCAAGGCAAATATCTCAGTGAGACTGCAAATGACAGAAACAGGCGTACCTCATGATAGCTGGGAACCAGAGAAGACAGAGGAAAGGCTAGAGTCCCACTATCTCTTTAAAGGGCACGCCTTCAATGGCCTCATTTCCTTTTTCTAAGGCCCACCTTCCAATAGTGCTGTGAGTGGCTCATCAGTCTTTCAATATGTTAGCTTTAGGGAAACATGGATGAAGACATCAACAGTGAGAGAACATCCTAGTCTTCTCACGACATTGCTAGATCTTCATCCTTGACTACCGCAGTTCATCTTCCTGGAAATATCATACAGTAAATTATACTCAGAGTGCCACACTTACCCAGGACATAACTAGAAGCTGCTCAAAGGTGTCCTTTTGGCTCAGCTCTTCCAAGCCTTTGTTCCCTGTATAGAATTACATCTACCTAGACATGACATGCCAGGAGAGAGATTTTTAATAGCCATTTTCTCAGATCTGTGCCGCTGACTAAGCTGTTTTCCTTTCTTAATTCTTCTCAAGAATTCCTAATTCAGCAAACTCTTAGTTCTGGAAGGGTTAGGAAGGCTTGCTTCCTTGTGTTTAGGCTTTTCTCTTCCCTACCCTTCCTACCATTAGAAATTCAAAAGCCGTGGTTTTAAAAATTGAAATGTCAAAGCAATCTTTTTAACATTCATATGAAACTTTCCCTGTGTGTCTTCTCCCTAGAGTTATCTTTCTCTTAGCCTGGATGGCTCAGTGCAGTGACAAGACATCAGGTTAATCAGAAACAGCAGGGAAAATTGGCCAATTGTAAACAGTTCCCCACCAAAACCACCAAAACTCACCATTTTGCATATCAAGTTTATAAACTCCAGTTTAAGAAAAAATGATGGAAACAGAGGCAGAGAACCACATCGCACTGGACTGAGCTCCCAAGGTCCAGTGAAGAGTGGAAGGAATGAGAATATGAAAAAAAGGTCAAGACCATTAAGGGTTCATCCACTGAAACAGTTTACCTGAGCAAATGGGAGCTCACCAACTCCAGCTGGACTGGGAAGGAACAAGCATAGGACCAAACTAGTCCCTCTGAATGTGTTTGACAGCTGCATGGCTGGGGCAGACTGAGGGGCCACTGGTAGTGGCACTGGGATTTATCTCTACTGGATGTACTGGCTTTGGGGGATCCTATTCTCTTCGGATGTATACCTTTCTCAGCCTAGATATAGTAGGGAGGCCTTGAACCTTCCACAAAGCAAAGTGCCTGACCCTCTTTTAGGATTAGAGGGGAGTGGGGTGGGAGGGTAGGTGGAGGGAATGGGAGGAGGGGAGGGAGTGGGAATTTGGATTGGTATTATTTTTTTTAAAAAATCTAAAAAAGAAAGAAAGAAAGAAAGAAAGAAAGAAAGAAAGAAAGAAAGAAAGAAAGAAATGTTGTTCTCACTCTGAACAGGAAATGCCCTAAAGAACTAGAAAGTCATAGAGATGCAATGAGAAATAGATGCTGTCTTAGAGAGGCACACTCATTATGACTTAATAATGACTTCCTTCCGTGCACTATGCTCACATTGTGGAGACAAAACAGGGACTCCATAAAGTAGAACTTGTTCCCGGTCACATGCAGGCTGTATAGTCGTCATCCCTACACTTCCACAATGACCTGAGTAAGAATCCATTTGAACTCAGAGAAATGTATACAAAGTAAGACACACTACAGATTGAGCAGTGATTAGAAACAGTATACTGTCAAGTTGAGTCTAGACTCTGGGGTCTGCTGCGAAATTTTAAAAGTTTTCTACATATATATCATAACACTTTGACATATTAAAAATTACTTCCTGGTTTGTGGGAGGCAAAGCTAGCCAATTCTTACAGAGTAAAGGCCCCAGCCAAGAGTGTGCCTTTGATGTAGAAATGAATGCAGAGCCATAGCCCTCTACTGGGGCTCATACAGCTCTGATGAAACAATATTCTGCTGCCTTAATCATCTCGGGACTGGTTGACAGGCTAGAGCCCACTAAAATTGCCCAATGTAGCTAACCCTGAACTGTTTACCTGTCTGCCCCCCCCACCTCTTCCCATGGAATCTGCAGTAAATATTGGCATCATTCTGCTCCCCACCTTTGCCATATGCCTCTGGGTGCAGCTGGTGCTTTCCTGACATGGCTCTTTGTGGCCTACCATGCCCATAGTCTCCAGTACCAGTAAGTAAAATAGCATTGTTTTTTTCCTGAGCCTCTCCTGAATATTCTCTGGTGGCTGCTCTTAACTGACCATCACTCAGAAGAATATAAAGTGTGGGGATTCAGGACTGGGGGGGTGAATCTTCCTCAATAGAGGGTGATAACCTGCATCAGCAGAACCCAAGAAAGTCAATGACCCAGCTGGTGTTTCCTCTCTGTGGACTGTGGGGGGAGTTTGCACGGGGCTGGCTGGAGATGGGTGGTATCTCTCTCACTCAGTACCAGAGTGTCTAGCTCGCCTTGCTACAGACATAAGAAGTCAGGATAGGGTTGTGGTTCCTATTCCTAGACATCTCCAGCACGTAGCAATGCTTCACAGCTTTCTGCATGTTACCTCATGTGACTAAGCCATGGAGGGAGATAAAGGGAGGTCATGCTTTGCTCCTTTCTGAAGGGATTGCCCTGTGCAGGGATTAACGCACAAGGTTTGTTAAGCAAGACTCACCACTGATGTTTGCTGAGCACTTCCTTTGTGTGAGGTTCTGGCCTCTAGACTCACAAAGAGCCCCTGAGACTCAGTCAGCTCCACCGCAGGAACAAGCACATAGCCTGTGGCTATGCACCTGGTGAGTGACAGAGCCAAGATCTGAAGAGAAAAGGCTGACTCGGGAACACCTGCAGTGCTGAGGGGGCAGAGCAAAGCTGTGTACACCTTCACCCAGAGCCTGGAGATTGCTGTCTAGGGTCCAGGGCAGCTGCGGCTGGACCTGATGTGGATTTTGGGCTCTGTTTCCATGGTTGCAAGCCTACCGGGATTTCTAGGCAAGATGAAGCACAGAGATGAGAACCTGAACATGTTTGTCAAAGGCCAAATCCTGTGGTGGCTATGTTCATATTCACAGGCCCTTTGCAAAGAACTCAAAGGGCGTTTGAAGCCCAGCAGCAGAAGTGCACACCCTAGCCCGACAGTCCAGGGCCCGGGACCCCCATACTTCTCTCCGGCTCCAGCTTGTATGAGATGAAGGGATTGTCATGCTCATTGTGATTCTCCATCTGGCAACTGGCAACCGATACTACCTTTTAAAACAATTTCTAGGTGCCTACTCTGCAAGGTTTAACCCCAGAAAGGCCGCAGAAAAGCCCATGAATCTGTGTTCTTTAGAGCTTACTCAGTGAGTCTAATCATTGATCTCATTTGGAAACTACTGCCCTTAGTAATTTGGTCCCTTCTGGACTGAGCTATCCACTCTGGAGATCATGCCCTAGAGAGTTTCCAGGCAGGAGCACAGTGTTCAGAAATATTTAAGAAGTGTTTAAGTCTGAGTGATTTGGAGGATACTATAGTAATGTATCTTAATGAGCAAGGAAAAAAGCAATTAAGTTTTATGAAGGACGTCTATGTGCCTGCTCAGCACTTCTTTCTCTGCCATTGAAAATGCTACCTTAATACGCTTCTGAGAAACTACCCATTTCTGACTCTTCTGTGTTGGGTGTGTGGTTAAGCCATCTTGCTCCTTGTCTTCTAAGTGAGCAGCGCTCACTTTTTCCTGATTGCTGATTGCAGACAGGTGGACCCGAGCCAGGCAAGTAGGACTCAATCCCATGGCTTTCGATCACTTAGTTGTAAAGCTGGGCCACGATAATTTCAGAGCAGTTGGCAGTTGCCTCCAGTGCCTAAAGGTAAGAAAGCTGTGCATGGTGGAGAACAATAAGACCAACTCAGTGAAGAGACACATCAGAAACAAACCTCCAAACCACAAGCTTTACGACTTGAAACACGATGGATTTTAGTACATAAAGACAGAATTTCGGATGCCCTGAATACATTTAACAAAAGTCTGACAGTGTGTGTGTTGTGTGATGTTTTTCTCTTTTGGCTTTTTGGGGGCCTGCCACCCAGCTCCCAAATAAATCACACAGAGGCTTATACTTTCTTATAACTGCCCAGTCTTAGCTTGGCTTGTATCTTTCCAGCTTTTTTTTTTTTAACTTAAATTATCCTGAATACATTTTGCCTCTGGGCTTTTACCTTTTTCTATCTCTGTATACCTTTCTTTACTTCTTTTCTTTTACTTACTCTCTGCCTGTCAGCCCTGCTTATCCTTGCTTCTGCCTTGCTATTGCCTGTTCAGCTCTTTACTAGACCATCAGATGTTTTAGACAGGCAAAAGAAAAAAAAAAGAAAAAAATCACAGCTTCACAGAGTGAAACAAATGCAGCAAAAGTCACATGACTTAAAGTAATATTCCCCAACCTGTATGAGAAGATATTTGGAAAGTTGAGGTAAACAAAGACTAACATCTTCTAGAATATGTAAGAAATGCTTGAGAATCAAGAAGAGAAATGCTGGAAGTTGTTGCCTCATCTGAATAGAAAATATACAGGAAAAGGTTTATGACCCACAAAGCTCACAAACCTGTGATGAAAACCTTAAGATGATAATAATTAAAAATGGGTTCAGATTAGAACAATTAAATATTATTCTTGATCCATTAAACTGATAGAGACTAGAACCTGGATCTCACCAATGATCAGAGATACAAGACACTCCACATATTGATAATGGGATTTCAATCCCTTCTGCTTGGGATGGTGCTTGGGCCTAGCTTGTTGGAATCAGGTCTTAATAATGATAAACCTAATGGTACTGCTCCAGGGTACACATGGCAATGAATTCCTTCCCCAAGGCTCTGAATGTACAAAAGTTTTTATAGATAAGTCTTTAGTTGGAGATATCCATCACTGGAGAAGGCATGAGGAAAATATAGTAGGTCCATTTATTCCATAGTTTTATATTAGTAATAATAAAAAATGGGTGCATATATAGCAAAGTAAAAAAAAGGAAGATTACTTAATAGGCTCTATAACAAAGTGCCATGGAACAGACTGGGACTATATCCACACAAAGCATGTACTTCGAGAGGATTTAGTTAAAACTATACATTCTAACTGTCTTAGGAAAGGATACCCCTAGAAGGATCCTTGCATCTAAAGATGCTAATGGATGCCAATTTTTCTGAAAGCAAGCAACTTAATAATAGATAATTTTAACAAATATCATAGGTAAAAACAAAACTGAAGTCTAAAAAAAAAGTAAGACTTTGCATAGGTTGATCAGGGAGTGTTTTCTGAGCTGTGGTCTGAGCTACAAATGTGGAATAATGTTGAAAGGACCCTGACAGGACAGTGACAGAACCGGAGGAAGGCTGTGGAGTGAAACTCGAGCACAGCAGAGCTGAAAGTCTCCTGAACTCTAGAAGTCAGGGTGCTGTGACCCCAACAAAGTGCCTTTCAGTGCCTCAGCAGGGGGTGGCAAGGTGAGGGCTCGTCACGTCTAAAAACCAGAGAGCAGATGTGCGCAATTTGGGAGCAGCAGCGGGCAGCAGACATTTACTTGGTGGCACTCTCTCGATTCCATACCGTTAGCCCGTAGTTAGAAAATCCATTCTTTTCAGCGTGCACAGTCCTGGTAAGAAGTAAACAAGATGCTTCCCAGGCAAACCTCATTTCTATGTGCAGTGTCTATGCGAGGCCCAACGTAGAATCTCTTCATGTGCTAGTTTTAGACGAACTCTTCAGTAAATAGTGTGACAACCCAGGTTGTCAGGCTTGTGCAGCAAGCACCTTTACCCTCTGAGCTGTCATGCTAGCTGCTACCCCTTTTTAAAGGAGTAACCATATTCACATACTTTCAATGGCTGTTGGCTTCCTATGTCTTTCATCTATGTATCTATCAGTTATGTATCTATAATCTATATATTTATCATCTGATCTATCATCTAGCTACCTAGCTACCTATCTATCTATCATCTATTTATCTACCTACCTATCATCTATCTATCTATCTATCTATCTATCATTTATTTCTCTACATCCTGAAGATGATGTGTTTGGGTGTGCAAAGAGAGACATAAACCATAGTGTAAAAATAGTGTAAGGAGTGAAGCAGTAAGCTATAAGAACTGCAGCTCTTCTTTTGTATCTAGAGAGACTGGCGTCTAGGAAGAAAGATGGTTCTGAGCAAATTGACCAGAAGACAAGGAAAAGATTTTTTGTTGAAAAATTTCCTGTAATGAGAATGTTGTAAATTATTCAGAATAGCAACATCTGGTCTCCATGTTCACTTTTGGTAATGAAACAACTCCTACAGATCTGGTTATGTGCTTGGGGCTGGTACCATGATGTGCAAAAGATAGGACCTCTGTATGTGTGGCTCTTATGACTCTTATGTTCTAGAAAGGGGGCAAATAATAGTAGCAAGTATTTACACGGCATGAAATTTGTGCCAATAACTGTTATCCATGCTGTATGTATATAAACTCCTTTAATCCTTCAAACATCTTATGAATTCTTCATTTATTTTTCAGTGTAAACATATAATTGGAAAGATTGTAATTAAAGGTCCTGTTTTCTACCTCTAGAATTCGTAAATAAAGGTAAGTACAGGTTACAGTGAATCATGAGGGAGGCATTTTCTTTTTATTATTATTATTTTTGTGTTTGTTTTTTTAAGACAGGGTTTCTCTGTAGCCTTTGGAGCCTATCCTGGAACTAACTCTTGTAGACCAGGCTGACCTCGAACTCACAGAGATCCACCTGCCTCTGCCTCCCAAGTGAGGGGATTAAAGGCATGCACCACCACAACGCCGACTAGAGGAAGTCATTTTCATGGACAATATCTACCTAAGTACTAATACTGACCAGTATTAGACACACACCATACTTACTTCCCTTCAGAACACAGCGCAAGGAAGTGATTCAAGATGCAGGAGACCAGTATGGTTTTACATGGACGAGTCCTACAAGGACAAGACAGGCAGAAGACCCAGGGCTATATAGCAGAACCCAATGCTAGAATAGAAGAAATCAAATTGCCTTCCTCCCTCTCTTCCTTGTATCTTTTGCAGATTTCTGTGAACATCATTACAGGCTGACATACTGTGCAGTGCTACAGAAATAACTGTGCTTCCTAGTATAGCACATTCTTGTCCACAATACACAACATACTTTTTTAAAGGAAGAAAATGTGCAATCAATTCTTAATGCGGGGAGGAGGGGGCATGAATAGCAACATCATCCATTCATAAGTGATGGTTGCCGAGTAAAAATTTATTCCAACAACTTTTACTTTTCAGACATTAGCAGGGCTAACTAGCCAGTGAGAAGCGCTCTGTCTAAATGATGCCCACTGCAAATGGTAGCTGCGGACTGTTTGACTGCAAAAGAGGGCTTCAGGTAGATTTGATGTGTTTGGTGATATATCTCCTTTGCTGCTGCCTCTGCTGCTTCTGAATGAGCTCCTCAGGCTAGTGAGCCAACCCTGGTCCAAAGCACTGCTGGGCCCTACCACTAGCCAGGCAACATCTCGGGAGTCCCAAGTGTGTCCCTTTCCATGTGGCCTAGACCCACAATCCTTGTACCTCTCCTTCCCTCTTTCTTCTGTCCTTCCTCTAAACATCTACAGTTTTGTGGTGGCCTCAACTCAACCACAGAAAAGTGGCTCTTTGTTTTCAATTAAAACAGATTCTTCAGTCTTTTCAGTAATTCATTTGGCAAGTTATACCAAAACATAATGACTTAAAAAGAAAAGAAACAAGCAAACAAACAAACATTTATTATCTCAGGGTTTACATGGACCTAGCATATAGGAATTACTCTGTGGCAGAGGGACCTCTGTGAAGTTGTATCTGAGATGCTGGGGATGTTGTGTGGCATTCATCTGAGGGCTGGCTATGGCAGAAGCCCTATGAGGATGTTGAGAAAGTTTCAGTCTCTCGCTGACTGCTGATGGGATGCTGATGGGATCACTTGGTCCTCTCTGTAGGGCTACGCGAGTATCCTGATGACCAACCCAAGCTGAAGCCGTGACTTCTAAAAGACCTCACATCAGAAACAGCACAGCAGTTTCTATAGTTTCCTCATAGTTAACCAAGCCAGCTGTGTTGGTGTAGCAGAGGACTACCAGACGTGTTGAAAACCATGAACACATCTTAGAGCTGGCTACTACACACCTAACCCCTGTTAATGTATATATCAACATACACTTTATATATGAAACATATATGTGGAAAATTAAAACAGCCGACCTGAAATGACAGTCATCTAGCCTACTGTTTTGATAGGAGGCTAGTCCGTTCATCCCCATTCATGTATGGAAGAGCAATCCTGGGAGAGATGGCCAAAAATGGCCCTCTCATTTCAATGCTTCCTACCTAGCACTCCCTATCAGTTGCACTTAGAACTTTGCTCAGACTTGACTCTGTTTTCTGCTTTTCCCTGCCTTTCTGGGGTGCCTCAAGGGAAGAGACCATGCCCTGTTTGCATTCACAAACATGGGTAGCTTAAGGAGGCCCTTAATTAATGCTTGCCTGACATGACCTCTCCCACAGACAGCAGAGACGGGAGAAGACTGTTGTGTCTGTTGGCCTCTCAGAACGTGTAGCCTGTTTAATGTGCTGGGAAGTCATGAAAGATTTTTGTAGCTGCTTCATTTTTAGCGGCTATTAAATATTTCTCAGTATTGTCAGATAGAGAGAAAAGCAAGAGACGAATGCACTAAAGAGACAGTCGAATTATTCAGGACGGAGAAAGTGCAGATTTCTATTTGCTGTAACTGGTAACCTGGTTTGAACTGATAACTTTTAATTGGGACAAAATCCTAGGGGGAAAAAAATCCCCCTCCCACATGCAAATGATTCCATCTGTGATGCTATTAAATGCTCGCTAGCTCAGCAGCGCCTTGCCAAACTGCCACATTATCTCTTCTTGAAAATTAACATTAGATCCAGCAACTGAGGAATGGTGAAGCAAACATAGACTCTAGGACTTACTTTAAATAAAGGGAGTACTCAATAAAACTCAAGTTTGAAACTTCATTAAGACCCAGAGCTGCTTGCCAGGAATTGCTTTTTCCTCTGCTGTGATGAGTCACTAGACTATGAACTTTCTGTTAGGACAGAAAAGTATCCTGGGAGAGTAAGAAGATTTGGGTTTTATGTCTATTTTTGTTCTTAGTTAGGGCTTTGACCAAGAAAGTCAAACAATTGAGACTTGAGTTTCTTCCTCTGGAAATGAAATTGGATTAGGCTTCCCCAGGACCCCTTTAATTTGCTCATATATTTATTAACATTTATTGAACACTTGCTATATGCTAGGCACCGTTTTACACATTTTTGTGTAATGATTTATGGGTGAGATAACTCTCCGTTCTACCAGGACATTTAATCTAGTGATGGACGCAAATGCTATAGATGATGATAAGGGACTAAACAAATGATACTCTGTCATTACACTAAATGTGATGGTCTCATTAATTGTCTTTCTTGAGTCAAGCAGTGTAGTAAAAGCATTTGGCAAAAAGACCCAGAGTGGTCCCAGAGGTTAGCAAAGGTTTCCTTAGCTGGCCTCTTGGGGGAATCCATAGGGATAGTCTGTGGAAGAGCAGAAGAGAATGGTCCAAGTAAAGGGAAGCGACTGAGTATGATCGTCACTTGTGATGGCCTGGTTAATCATACTAGTGAAGGCTGCAGAGGCCAGCTGCATCCAGCCCAAAGAGACCCTTTGGGACCACACAAACGATCCCTGCTTCACTGTTAAGGTCAAGTCATCAGTAAAGGTGACACACTTAGAGATGAAGAGTTTGAACACACCTTTGATTAAGGGCCTTCCCTTTCTCTTAGCTTCAGATTGTGGGTGGTAAGAATGTAACTTGGATTCTTCTGGATTACAAAAGCAATACTGCTCAGTGAGGCTCCCTTAGGGCTCTTGGCTAATGAAACCCATGTGGCTCAAGGACCTCTGACAGTTGCCAAAGCTCCTCGGGTGTTGATTTTGCACAGTGTCACAAAAAGGTAAGGGAGAGCTTAAGGTGGCTGGAACCTTAAGCAGATGCTCACTAGACGCTGTGGTTGGCAGCATCGTCTGCCACAAGATGAGCCACACACAGTGCTCTGAAGGAAGTCAGAACTTTGCCTTCGTTTTGAAGCCCTCATTTCCTCTATGTCTCCTCTACTTTGTGAAGAATCACGATGCCTTTCGTTTAAACATTGGGATTACAATCACAAGCTCACCATTCCAGAAGCACCAGACTTCTACATTTGACTTCTGTTGTAGCATTAAAGGCCTTAAACTCGACTTTGAAACCCCCAGGAAGCAGGAACATTGTGGGGAAGATGTTGCCAGTGAACAATAGGGTTGGTGAAGATTGGATGGAGGATCTTTTGAAGGATACCATACATGTCACACTGATCAGGAAGGACATGGGAGTCACTTGGAAATTGGTTGCAGCACTTCCATAATTCAAATTCATGGGAGTTTATTTTTGTTCTCTCTAAACAAAGTTATTGTTATTATGTCATGTTTTTCCAAATTCTATTTTTTCCATATTAAAAATTCAGTTGCATCCAATGTGATAACTCAGTGGGTCACCGTGCTTGCTCCCAAGTCTGAAGATCTGAGTTCAAACTCTGGGATTCATTGATGGGAGGAGAGAACAGACTATTTCAAGTTGTCTGCTGATCTCTGCACCCATACCATGATGCCCCCACATGCAGATATACACAAATAAATGCGTAATAAAAGCAACAAAAATGGAAAATAAAATCATAATATTCTTCATTAGAATATAGATGCCAACTCCACTGAGTAATTATTAATTAATTACTTTTGTATTTAAGTTTTTATTTCTTTTGAGGTAGGATCTGGCTATGTAGGCCACCTTGAGCTCAAACTCAGTCCTTTGGATTCAGTCTCTTGAGTTCTCAGACCAATTTACTGGGTTTTCACTAAAGACTTGAACATTCCTCTGTAACTGACTCAGCATTTATTTAATAATGTCTGGCATTTGCCATGTACTCTTGCTTACTTTAAAGACCTTTTTGGTATCCAACTAAATGAGAGGAGGTGAAAAGCAGGCCTTTGTGCCTGAAATCTAACTTGCCAGGAAGGGCAATAAAATAAGATCTGTGGGAGGCTTGGGGAGCGAGATGCTGCCTGTTCAGATAATGGAGTGACAGAAAGATTCTGAGAACCAACAAATTCTGATGACTGAGACCTGACTACAGTAGTCCCTGAGAGTTATCAGCCTAAGGGAGAAATGACACACTGTGGTGTCTAAGAACATACACCTCAGATTGCAGTTGGCTGCATCTTAGCTATGTCACCCTGGCCAGCATTATCTAACCACAAGTGACTGAGTTTCCTTAATTAAGGAGCAGACTTAGTAATGTCTGGGTCTTACTCGAACTCAGTCACTTTCCTTGGGAAAACTTTTAATGACTGCTACAGACTTTAGCAATCAATGCAAATAATATTTTAATGTAATTTAAAAAAAGAATCACATTGAGTGCAAAAATATGCACGACAAAGACCAAAGGAACCTTTTTGTGACTGAATACACAGACCTTTAACTATTCATGGGGTTTTAACCAAAGGTAATACAGAGCCATCTCACCCTTTTCTGTAACACACTGATTGACAACCATTTCTGACTTTTAGTATCTTTGCCATTTGGAAAGTCTGAGTATTTTCAAAATTACTCCCTCTTGATGATGTCCGATCATTTTTTTTCTTTTTCCCACTAAAATTAATCTCTGGCCTTAAAACTTCTTAGGCTGAATTCATGTTAGATTTTCAGAAAAACTGCAAAGATAATTCAGAGAACTCCCACATACTCCTCCCAAGTCGCTAATAGTGATATTAACATGTTTCAACTCCATGATTCACTTACCCGAATCAAGAAATTGATAGGGTTGGCACAATACCAGTACATGAAGTATGGCTTTCCTCAGTTTCTCCATGAATTATTACTTTGCTGTTCACCCAGTTTAGGATGCCATGTTGTGTTTGGTCATCATGGCTCCTTATGTGCTTCAGACTAGTGACAATTTCCTCTTCCCTTGTTGGTCATGACCTTAACACTTTTAAAAAATACTGGTTAGATTCTTTTGTTATATGCCCCTCAATTTGCATTTGTCTGGTCTTTTCTAATAATTAAAGTAAGGTTATAGATTTGGGGAATGAATATCACAAATAGCAAAAGCATGTCTTCATGCTGTTTATCCACTGATGGTCTCTCAGTGTCTGGAACAGTGCATGACAGTTGAGTAGCTATTTACTCCATGTTGGACATGGCCACCATCATTGTCTTGAATCCCGATAGCTGTGATCAGTCACATGAGATTTTATGAGAGGACCCATCATCATTTCCTCATAGAGGGAGAAAGTACGCTTGTAGGATTCACAGAGCTCAAAAGCCATGTGAAATCCTCCTCCCAAAGACCCTACCTGGGAAAAAAGACCCTACATGGGAGGCAGAAGGTTCCCAGGGTTTGGTACTGTTCAGTGGTATAGCTGTAGCAAGGGGATTTCCTGATGCTCCAGTACTTTGAGTCATCCATGCTCCTGTAACAGCCCTAATAAACTTACGGGTTCACCAAACAGAACTGAGTAGAATGTTTGTACAATCTGCTGGTATCCTCTCTATCTGGAGAGAATCTGTCTTTACATATCCTCAGGAAAACCTACATGTAATTAAATATATATATATGTGTGTGTGTGTGTGAATTATTTAAGAAAGAATTTATATGTATTCTCTTCATAATATTGCTAATTAATATACATATCCATATTTATAATGATACTGTTTTCTTTTAAAAATATTTTTAAAAGCTTTTAAAGAAAATTAACTGCTATAATAAATTCACTTATATCCCCGGACAGGGTGAGAAACTCATTTACTACAAGCCTCTGACTGTTGGAAAGTAAAGGAAGATACAAAAGTGTAGGAAACTTAGCTTTATATGCTAGTCAAAGCATCCTAGTCTGTCTGTTGCTATAACAAAATACCCAGGACCAGATACTTTTACAGAGGTAAAATTTTTGCCTCAGGATTCTGGACTGGAAACTGAATGTCCAAATAAGTCTGGTGTCAGCATCTGCTCTGGTCCACACTGTATCAGAAGAGCTCGGACGCCCGCTCCCTCAAGAAAGGCAGAAAGAACCAAGGCATGTGTCAGCCCAGGTCTCCTCTTCTCTGTTAAGTGAGAATGGCCGACACAGGGCTCATCTAGTCCTGATGCTATCTGAAGGGTCACACCTCTAAGCATGGTTACCTTGTGGATTTCAGTTTTGTTCCCAATGTATTACTTTTGGAAAAGATTTTTAAGGCAAAATGACAAGATTTCAAATGTAAAACCAGTGAGATGTGGGATGAAGGGCTTTCCCCTAAACCCCGTGTCTACAGTTTAACCCCACAGGAGACACATGGTGGAAGGAGAGAACCATACCTACACATGCACACACACGCACACGCGCACACACACACACACACACACACACACACACACGGGGGGGGATTTGTGGCAGGGACGATGTTAGGTGCTGAGCTGGGTTTTTCTTCCGTCCAGCATCTGACTGCTCCCCATTGAATGCTTCATAAACATTTGGTGACAGAGCCTCCATGACTGGGCATACTGAGTGTGGAAGAGCCTCCTAATTGCTGGCAGCTACTCCTCCAAATTTCACAGGCTCATTCTGACTCAGACAAATGTGCATCCAAATTCTAGTTGAATATGGCAAGTTTCTTTGGCTCTCTGAATTCCATTTACTTTATGTATAAAAATAGAAAGCCTTTTCTCTCTTACTGTCAAGGATGAGCCAAAGTGACCTTTCCTTTCATTCAGAGAGCTTAACAGGGGTCCTGGTTCCCAGAGACTGATCAACAGGGATCTTTATCTAAATTTTGTGTCTTTTCAGGTTCTTGTTGTTCTGGTGGAGTCAAGAGATTGGTATACACAGGGGCTGAAAGCTGATTGAAGCAGTCGATCAGATTGCCTAGTTTGCCATTATAAGTTGCATGATGGCCCGCAAAACGGCTCGGTGGGTAAAGACACTTGCCACTAAGACTGACAACCTGAATTTGGCCCTTGGGAGTTACAAGGTGCAAGAAGAGAATGTACTCTGACAAGTTGGTCTCTGATTTCCACACTTGCATGCACACACCCACACATGCAAACTCACACGCACACACTTACATATATGTGTGTGAGCATGCATGTGTGTGTGTGTGTGTATGTAAGAATCCTAAGGTTGTATGACCTTGAATCAATTCTTTACCAAACTGTTTTTTGTAACATGGAGGACCTGCTTGTTGGGGTTTCTGTCCTGCCCGGTTCCCACAGCCTTTTGGCCCCCAAAAAATCACACAAAGAGTCTGCATTAGTTATAAACTGGTTGTCCCATTAACTCAGGCTTCTTTTTAACTCTTATAACCTATATTAGCCCATTATTCTAGTATATGTTAGCCACAGTTCTTTATAATGAAGATGCCCATAGTTACTTCATAGGGATGATATTTAAGTCTTAAATATCATATTACATTATTATTTAATCTCTTCATTATAAAGAACTGTAGCTAACATATACTAGAATATCATTTGTTACAATGAATCAAAGAAAAAGAAGAGCAGGCCTTTCAGGTATACCCACTGAACATGGCCTAACAAACTGGGCACAAACCTTCATATTAGGGCTGGACGAGGCAATACAGTAGGAGGAAAAGGACCCCAAAAGCAGGCATAAGAGTCAGAGACACCCCCACTTCCATTGTTTGGAGTCCTACAAGAACACCACTATAAAGTAGAAATGGAGGACCTCATTTAGACCCACACAGGGTCCGTGTTTGCCACTTCAGTCTCTGTGGGTCCCCACAAGCCCTGCTTAATTGATTCTGTGGGTCATGTTCTCATGGTGTCCTCAACCCCCCTGGCTTATACAATCCTTTCTCCTCCTCTTCTATGGGGTTTCCCTGTCTGTCCATGTTCTATAAAACAAATGATAACATTTCAAAAAATTACAAAAACAATTGGTTGATTGGCAAAGACTGCTAACCGCTGATAAAGTTAATAACTATATTTTATGGAAATTTAAAGAAAGATATAGTGAGTTGTTGAGTTTAAAGTTTAAAGTACCCTCTACATGCTGATAAAGGACAAGTAGAGAGAAGCAGAATGGGCAGGTAGACTCCTTGCCAAAACCACAGAGAAATGGAAGGAAGGAAGAGCCAGTGTCCGGGTCTACATGCTACTGAAACATTTATTTAGTCCCGGTGTGGATAGTTTGGGACTTCTTCATCATAAAACAACAGGAAATATGTAGGGCCAGAGGTGCACGTGGCTGTGGGAAGACAATCCTCCACGGGCCTGCTATGTTTCTGAATCTCCATGAGTGAGGTGCTTTCTTGTCCTTGCTCTCAGGCTGTCTTTCTAAAGGTGTCTGTGGGTGAACAGTCACATGAGACAGTGTCTCCCTCGGGACAAGGGCTGGCTGTGTTTACTGGCCACAATAAAAGATCTGGGTTCCCCCAGATGAATCTTTCCTCTCATGACACCTCCCTTCCAATCATGTGTACAAATTCCATCTGTCCTTTCTCACAACTCAGAAAAATGCTGGAAGCGCCTCCGTGTCCTTTGTCTTTTACCCAGGGGCCTCACAATACCTGTCAACACCCATAAAGCTGTCAGGCTCACTTCCAAGCTTGAAGTGGGAAAAGGATCACACCAAGCTTTTTAAAAATGTTCTTGACAGTTTAGTACATGTATATAATAAATTTCAGCCATTTTCACCCTGTCACCTTCTCTCATCCTCCTTCCCTCTCTCACCAAACCCCTCATCTTCCTAACAGGGCCCCCTCCTACATTCATGTCTTTCTGGGTATGAATGGTTCATTGAGTTTTAATACGATTTCTTGCATGAACATGAGTGAGAAGATATTCACCGCAGTGTGGGCAACTTATCCGTGGCTACACCACTGAAGAAAATGATAATCCCCATCCCCAGCAGCTATCAATACTAATAGTTTCCTAGGAAGGGATGGTACCTTTGTGGGTTCCTCCCCAATCCATGATGGGGTGTTGATAGCCCTCTCTCTCTTGTGCAGGTGACCATAGCTGCAGAGAAATCATGAATGGTAACAGCCGTGCATATGCAGAAGTCATCATTGCAACACATCTTCCCAATATGCTAGCCATTCCTCGCTCCCCTCTTCCTGAGCCATGGAGGAGGTGATACAGATGTTCTTCTTAAAGCTGAGCATTTCACTGTCTCCGCCTCACTGGTTTGATCAGACGTGAGTCTCTCTGTTAATGGCCGCCTGCTGTAATAAGATGTTTCTTTGAGGAAGGCTGCTGAGAGCTGCATTAATCTGTGCATGTAAACATGGGAATTTAAAAGGTCGCTCAACAGTGAAGCGAACGAGGAAGATGGAGCAAAAGCAAGAGAACTAGAAAGTGTTTTCTTAAAACTCACCTGAAAAGAGGCTGGAGGATAGCTTAATAGTCAAGACCCCTTGCTGTTCTTGCATGGGACCCGTGTCCCCTTCCCAACACCTAGTTGGTGGCTAACAACCAACCTTTATTCCAGTTCTGGGGAACTTGACCCCTTCTTCTGACCTCCACCAGCACTAGGCACACATGTGGTACACATACATGCATGCAGGCAAAACAGTCATATATGTAAAATAAAGTAAACAAATCTTTGGGAGTTGCCTGAAAAAAAATGTAAATAAAAAGACATGAAAGAAATGGGTGAGTTAACTGATTCAAATCCACTGCATAGCAATGTAACATGAGGGCCTGCTTTTTTGCCCTGGACGCCTGGCAAGCTTAGCCCCAAAGAAAATCACACAAAGATCTCCATAAGTTATAAATTGATTGGCCCAATAGCTCAGGCTTCTTATTAGTTCCTATAACTTATATTAGCCCATTATTCTAGTATATGTTAGCCACATGGCTCAGTACCTTTTTCAGCAGGGCAGGTCACATCATGCTTCTTCCGTGTCTGTACAGGACTGCGAAGGAATGGGCTTCCTCCTTCCCAGAATTCTTCCATTCTCATTGCCCCACCTCTACTTCCTGTCTGGTTGACCCACCTATACTTCCTGCCTGGCTACTGGCCAATCAGCATTTATTTAAAACATAATTGACAGAATACAGAATTGCCCCACACCATACCCACATACCAAGCATCTTAAGGGATGCCATGGATACATGAAACTTTCACATTTCAGTTGTACATAAATAAGATAAATAAATAGAAACATCACAGAGACTTTCAAGAGCAATGTACACTGAAACCAGGAAGGGAGTGGTAAGGGATGTATTAGCAACTTTTCTCACTGCTGTGACAAGGTGCAATTTAAGGGACCTAGGAAGAAGGAACCTCACTAGAGGAATTGCCTCCCTCAGATTGGCCTGTATAGAAGTCTGGGAAGTATTTTCTTGATTAATGATTACTACAGGAGGAGCCAGCCCACTGTAGGCAGTCCGGACTGCGTGGTATAAAAAAGCAGACTGATCAAGGCATGGGAAACGATTGAGCCAGTAAGAACTCCTCTGGGATTGCTGCTTCAGTTCCGGTTTCCAGGTTCCTGCTTTTGGGTCCTCCCCTGGTTTCTCTCAGTGATGGGATATGAGCCGGCAGTTGTAAGATGAAATGAAACTTTCCCTTTCCTTGACTTGCTTTTGGTCATGTGCTTGTCACAGTACCAAAGCTCGGTTAACATGGAGGGAGAGAATTTCGCTTTCCTCAGTTGAACGATACGGTCCGTCATGTCAGGGAAGACAGGGTGGAACTCATGGAAGCCAGAGCGCACAGCTGGGAGCATTGCCTTTTCAGTGGAGCAGGAAGCAGAGAGGTGCGAGCTGGCACTCGGCTTGACACCCCCCCACACACCACGTTTCCATCTTTCATTCTGTCCAAGCGCTCAGTCCAGAGTATGGTGCCACCTACATTCAGGGCGGATCCTTTCCCTTCAGTTAGTCCTCTCAAAAGAACCCTCACAGACACACCCAGGGATGTGCCTTAATTTCTTAGGTGATTCTCAATGCAGTCAAGCTAATGATAAACATTAACAATCACAGATGGTCACCAGTGACTAATTCAGCCTCCAAGGGAGGTCTGAATTAAATCATCACACTATCAGCACCCTTCCTCTAGATATTTTGATGTTTTGCACACTAAAATTCTACCCACTTTTCAAAGAAGGGCCTCTCTGACACCACTCATCCCGAAGGAATCTTATCTTCAAAACTCAGTAATTTATAGTTCACACACTAACATTTTAATGTAAAAGGGGATATATGTATATACATACATATATATATATATACACATTCAAACACACGCACATGCACACACGTAGAGGGGGAGGCCATGTGAAGACAGAGAGAAGATACTCACCAAAGAGAAAGCCACTCCATTATGTGAGCACCAGGCTCAGACTTCCAGCTTCGAGAACGACGAGACATAAACAGTATGAAAAGAGCTCTGCCATTTACACCAGGATCTGTGAGGTTTTGTTATCACAGCCCTAGTAAATTAGCGAGGTGTTGCATATTTATCCCTTAAATAAATGGACTTCCTGAGGAAGCCATTTCCTCTCTGGATTGGTGACTTATATACTGGTAATGGTTTGCCCTAACCTCTGTCTTCTCACCCTGCATCGTAATGGGGTTTGGGCTTATTACACCAGACAGTATTCTTTCCGGTGCACGTGAAAGAAAATCCGACACAAACATGATAGAAATCTACTGAAACTTTAAGACTAGACCTAGCTTCAAGAATGTTTTGATTCAAGGATTCAGATTCCATCAAGAGGACCAGGGTCGAAGGTCTCAGGTCTTCCTTGCTCTATGCCAGGTCAACCTTAGACTCAATGTAAGGGCGAGGTGGCTCTCAGCAGAGTCCTGCTTGTATATTCTCAGCCAGGAAGAGTTAAGGAAGGACACAGTCCTGAGTATTCTCAGCACAGTTCCCCAAGTTGCATCTCCCTGTCCTGACAGCCCACTGCTGATCCAATCTGCGTGAGCGGTGGCTACAGTGTTCAGGTCTGGAACGAAGCCAGAAATGGAGTCAGAGATCAGATTCCCAGAGACTGAGCGGGAGAGATGCCCCACAGGAAAATCGGTGCAGGAAAAGGAACTTGTACCCATGATACCTGTTGGTTCCTGGACTAAAGTTCTCAAGGAATTTGTAGCGTAGCCTCTTTCTTCTATGTCATAGCCCTCTAAATATAATAATTGCAACCACCAAATGGAATTGAATGAATTTCAGATGTGGTAGCATCAGCGAAGGGTGAGAAGGCTGTAGCCAGGACAAGGCTGCTTCTGGCTTCCTCTTGGCTCTACAGTCAGAAAGCAGCTTGCAGTCTTATGACCTGGAGTTGCCCGGCAGAGGGAAGTGGTCCTCTTTCCCTCTCTTACAGATGCGCACACAGGCAGCTTTGGTGAGATAGTAAATATTGACTTTGTAATAAGATTCTGTCAGAACACAAGGAGTAGTGAGGCAAAAAAACAAATGAATGGGACTGAAAGCACAGGGATCCTACCCTGAAAGTTCCTACGCTCCACTCTGCCTGCAAATGGGAATTCCATCAGGTGGGTTACAGAGCCACCTAGTGGACAAAGTACATCCATGCTAGTAGCATAGACTTTGGAGATGTGGTTGAGTGGTCCTAACCCTGGGAAAAGCAGTGTGCCCTCCTCATCAGAGGGTCTAATATCCTCCCTTGCTTCTACTTTCTTTCTTCTTCATCTTAGAGAATAGAACTTTGCATGAATGGCTAATCCGTGTTGGAATGTCATGTCTACTTTCTTGAGTTTGGGGGGAAAAGGAGAGAGACTGATGTCACAGAGATGGTGAAAAGCTTGCTTCTCTGTGTCAACCCTTCTCTTCCGAAGATTTTGAGGTTATGGCTGTATGAGAGATTTCAATGGCTTGTTTTACACTTATTTTGTTCTTATTTAAGTAAATTTGTTTTATATATATATATATCTCACTTCCTTAGCCATGCTATATATACATGTACGTATAATATATGCATACATATATAGGTGTGTACATATATATGCATATATCACTTCCTTAATCACAAAAGATAAGACATATTTTAAACAGGAAGAAATGAATGTTAGTACATCAGGGAATATTCCCCAGTGTCTTAAGATGAGCGTGAAATCATCTGCATGACTTACCATAAGTACCGATACATACTTACAGAGGCACAACTGGGAATACAGACCCTGACTGTGGCTTTGACAGGCATTGTCGCTCACTTGTTCAAATAAGAGATCAGCTTCCAGACCTCACAACTTGGACACTCCAATCTGCAGAGATTTCTGCTCCTGGAGACATGAGACTTTAGTCTCCTGCCTTTCAGTGGGTTCTTGCAGTGTTTAGAGAAAATGAAGCCAATGGGTGAGGGTGAGATGGTACTTTCTTTGGCAAGTGGGTACTCAGGATTCAAAACACAGCACAGGGGCCGCAATCGGTTAGCTTTTAATTTTAATGCGCTGCTTAAATAGTATAAGGATTTTAAATGATATGGTACATAATTCAGCAAAAACTGATCAGCATTTATTAGGGGCTGGTAATCTGTGGCTGAAAGAGAGACATTAGCTTCTGAGATAGCAATTGGAAAAAATGTCATAACTCAGAGGCAATTACTACAGCAATTGCCATGAGTGTGGAATAAAATTGTCCCCTTGTCGGTCCCACAGTGTGTCCACTACAATGCCTGATGTAGTGTCACTAATAAATGTTAGCTGGGTGGATATTCTGCATATAATGGCTACCATAGCGCCATAAAGGAAGGAGGCTTGGGAAAGAAAGGGAGGAAGGAAGACTTGTGTAGAGTGTGCACATAAAAGGCTGGGAAGGGAGGAGATTGAGCGACCTTGCAATTTCAGTGATTGGGATGTGTGTAAGAGAGGTGGACATGGAGGAGGGGAAAGGGAGAGGAAGAGAAGTGGGAGAAAGGAGGGGAGGGGGAAAGGGAAGGGTGGGTCGGGAGAGGAAAGGAGAAGAAGGGGGAGAAAGAGGAGGCAGTGGGAAGAGAGAGAGAACACAGAGAACAGTATGGATGGAATAAAAGCTTATAGAGCAGGGGAGAAGAGGATCCACTCTATTTAGGCTAAAGTTGAATTGACAGTGATGTATACTAAAGGGCAGTCCAACATGTGATTGATGGTAAGGATTTAGGCATAAGAGGGAGTTGGTGTGGGAGACAGATTTGGAATTCTGTCATATGGAGGCGGGAATTGAATTTGTAAGATTAAATGAACTGCCTCAGAGGGTAGGATGTAAAGACAAAAACAGAACATGTAAATGTGTTTAGGGGAAGATGCCCAGACAAGGTGTGTGTGTGTGTGTGTGTGTGTG